>VRYO01000100.1:19210102-19337563 GCA_009812075.1 Sialia sialis | reverse complement strand
AATCTCTCTTTTCTTTGGAAGTGTTACAGCACATATTCGGGAAGGAATTCACTTGCTCACACAGCAGAGAGGGCAATATTTGGTGATAACTTTCCCAGATTTCTGAGTTGAGGAAGATGCACTGTGTAGTGTATTTCACTCTCCTTCTTTTGCCAGGATGGGGGAGGCTGGGAAAGTTTCCCTTCCTGTCTCAGCCCCAGTGGGCAAGATTTCATTAGCATGGGATCTTGCTCTGGAAAGGAGGCAGTTTCAGCAACCAGACCTCTTGCCTTTCTTTGGAAGAGCCCAGGAGCTGCCATGCACAGATGCTGGAGAGAAGGGAAAGGATGGACAATTTTCTAAAGTACTTTCATAATTTCTCTGACTACAGTAACTGCAGCTGGATTGCTTTGAAGCTGCCCATCCCTGCATGTGTTGCTGGATTTAGTGGGACTGAGGGTTCTCAGGCTGAGCCTTTGGAGGCTCAGTCCATCACTGTATGTGCTGAGGCTGGGAAGGAGCATCTCCTGATCCATTCCAGGCCTGACCTCCTCTCACCCCTCAGCTTCCAAGGAGGAATGCACTGGAGATGTTGCTCATCATGGTGATTTTCTGTCACTCTCAGTCTTGTTGCCTGTGGACTGAACCAGGAGAGTGGTTGTGTAATCCAGGCCTCTTTCTTTGGCATCCCTATGGACCTGTTCCATTTCTCGCACATGGAATAAACTTTCCATGCAGGGAAGACAGCTAGAAAATCTGAAATTTGAAACACACCAAGGGTTTAGGGCATACCTGAAGGACTTCATTATCCTGATAAGAGAAGGGAGCTGGTTTATTACATCAGTTGGCACCTTAAATGCAAGTGTAGAAACAACTAGTGTCCTGTTGTGATTTAATTCTCTAAGTAGCTACTTTAGCTGCCTGGAAACTTTCCCACATTTGCTAAAGCTGTGAAGTGAACACAACACTTTGGTTGCAGCTCCAGCTTGAGCATAAACCGGCTCCAGTGGAACTGGAAGTGGCACTTCCCTGTGAGGGGGTGGGGTCCTGGCACAGATTGTCCAGGTGGCTGTCCCTGCGTCCCTGGCATTGCCCAAGGCCAGGTTGGATGAGGCTTGGAACAATCTGGGATAGTGGAGAGTGTCCCTGCCCATGGCAGGGGGTGGAATCAGAGGGGCTTTAAGGTTCTTTTCAGCCCAAACCATTCTGAGAATCGTGATTCCAGAAAGTGTTTTCCCTTCCAGAACATGAGTTAATTCATACATTTATACTGAATTCTGACATCTGAGAGACTGTACTTGAGCTTTCTTTCAGCAGGACTTCAGGCACTGTAAGGTCTGGATAACTCAGTATCAATAAACTAATGTTAGGCAGGAAAGAATCGGAGGTAATTAAAAGCTGTGATTGTTTTGCACCTCTGCTGCTGGAAAAGACATAAAGAACTGACAACACACAGAGCCACAGAGTAACTTCAACTGTGTTCTCTCCCCAGGTGCTGCAACACCAGCTCTACCAAAAAAGCCTCCCTCCCTGCCTCTGGAACCAGAACAAGAGCAGGACTCAGAAACGAGCCCTGAGGAGAACTCGGCTCCCACAGGGGATGAGGAGCAGAGGAAGGAGAAGCACCAGAGCCAGAAAGCAGCAGAGTAGGGTTGCTCTGGGCAGCACAGGTGGTGCAGGAGCCTTTCCAGGGCTGCCTGGAATTTGGGAAAGGGACCTGCCCTAGCCTGCCCCATGGTGGCTTCTCCCCTCTGTCAGGTAGTCTGGATGCAGCTCTTTCCATTCAGTGATTTTAGCCTGGGGACTCTGCCTTCTTCCAAGGAGTTCACTGCAGTGACCAGAGGTTTCTGTGTAGCTACTCTTAGTGCAGTCACAACTCACTGCAGAACTGGAGGGTCCAGATCTCCACAGCTTGGATGTGAATCCTCCACAAGGACATTTAGCAAAGCCAGCAGTAGTGATTCAGGATCCTGGACCATGAGGAGGATCAAACCCTTCCAGTGGCTGAAGTGGTGAGCAACTGATTTTGCATAAAGAACCAGTAAACTGAAGCCTCAGGGCTGTGTGTTTGCTGGTGAAGCTCCTTAGCTGTTTGACAATGTATTTCCTGCTTCTAGTTCTCCACTGCTGGACTGTGTATCCCTCCATAATTACCAGTCCAGGAGAGGAAGGTTAGTAATGGAAACATCTGAGGCAGCAGTGTACAGGCAGTGTGAGCAGGGCTCTGGGTACATCCCAGCCTTCAGCTGTACTTTGTGGTTATCCAGAAAGACATTAATGCATCTTCAAAGCCCAGCCAGGAGCTGAAGTGCTCTCCTGCTCCCTGGAGAACACTGCAAGAGTAGGACCCCTCATTTTCCCCTGGGTTCTGATAGCCCAAACTGACTGCTTATCTTAAATGTGGCTTTTTTTTCCCCTGTCCTTTCTGCTGGTTTTGTCAGTTCAGCCCCAGGGCAGCACTCCTGTAAGGATTCCCTCCTACCAGGAGTTAATTTTTTTTGGTAGAGCACAGGCAAATTGAAACAAACCAGACAGGAAACAGTGTCAGTCAAGTACAGTGCAGATTTTTATTCACATTTAAGTTCTTAGACTGAAGCCTAACAGAGTGCCTGGGAAGAAGAGGTGAGGATTGTAGAGCAGGGGTGGGCAGGGGCTGGGAATTCTTCACTTCAGCCCCAAAACTTTAATTCAAGGCAGATTTTTGTCATAGGATGCTTTGATGAGATAAATGTCACACAGGGAGCACATACTGCACTTGTAACTACTGTGAAGGGATTTATTTTAAATATATATTTTGTGAAAAGCTTATGCAACAGTGAACCAATTCTTCTATGGAATGAAGCAGTAGCACCTTCTTACATCCTGGGAGCTTCATGTCTAAGGGAGTGTTTTTAAATATGTAATTCCAGTTGGGTAATAAATAGAGCTGCAATTCCTGTCCTGTCCCCTTTCCTCCCCTGAGCATGGTAATGATGGCATTTGCATGCAGTAAATTCCTGGGATCTTTGTGGAGAGCATTTTTGTACTAATGGTGATGAGGCTGGACTGCTCTTTCAGCTGGAATTAAGTAAGGGACTCTTCAGCAGGACTGCACTGAGGCATTTAGGGATTTTGGAAATCACACCTTATGTTCCAAAACCTGTTTCTGGCATCAGCCATAATTGGAATCCTCTTTTTCCCCACCTCCCTTAATGGAAAAGAATCATGAGCTTAATTTCGAGGGAAGCAGAAACCATCTGCTTTAGGACTTCTCTTCCCCCTTTTTAGGGAAAGGTCTGTGATAAACAGGGTAAAATAGAGCTCACAAGATACTCTGCATCTTGGCTTCTGCACAGGAAACAAACTAAAAGACATTCAAACATCAATGCCTGTGCGGCAAGACCTTGTTCCAGCCAAGAGTAATGATCCAACATGTGTTCAACCCAAAAAATGTGATGGTGTAGTCCCTGAGACAACTGGATGCTGATTTATGGTACAGGCAGTATTAGTGGGTACATGCTGTGCTCCTGTTTGTTTGCTTAGTTGTGACTGAGCAAGGTGGATGTGGGGGCCTTAAAGCTGTTCAGAATTTAGATTTCCCATCTGGGGAGTGGGTTTCAGTTGGCAAAGCCTCTTCTGCAGACAGACAAGCCTCAGTGCTGAATGGGGGAAAACTTTACTGGAGTAATGAGCTCCACACATAAATGCATTCAAAAAGAGTCCATGTTATAACGAGTACTCCATCTGCCAACACTTTTAGAAGAGAAAACCCAATTCTGCTTTACCACTCCCTCTAACCACACTGCTCCAAAAAATCCGTTTTTAATGGAAGACACAGGTGAACCCAGTTTTATGCAGTCTGCACTGAGGGGCAGCTTTCCTGAGAAAGTCACAGGGGAGGTTTCCAGGGTATTTTTTCTCCTTGCATTTTAATGAAATAATTCCTGCCATCATTTATGTTCCTCAGCTGCTGTGAGATCTGTTGAGCACAGGCTGATCCCAGGCTGTTGGGAACAGAGCTCCTGGCACAGGAGGGAATGGCCCTGTGCTGTTTCCAACCTGCACCTTTCCTTTGCTCCAGAGTCTGGAGCAGTGACTGACTCAGAATTCTACCTAGATCCAGCTGAGATACCACATGAGAAACTGCTCTGGAGTGAAAGGGAACTTCCTCCAGCATCTCCAACAGGCAGAACCAGCACTCCTGGCTCTGAGATCAAGTTTTCCTGCAAAGGTTGCTCAGACTCAGTATTTTCCTCTGGTTTTCTCCTGTTCTCCCCAACTCTCTGAGGTTCCTTAGGCCAGGAATAGCAAGGCAGCAATTGTGTGACACAAGTTTGTGCCAGCACTGCTCTGGAACAGATTGCACGGAGGCAGTACTGGCACACAGACACTTCAGCTGTTCACTCACTCAAAACCCTCAGCTTTCACTTAAGCTGCAAGCTCCAAAAGAACCCCCAAACCAACATTTTAGGATAACTGGAAATAGAGTTCTGTTGTACCATTTGACTGAACTATCCCATTATTCAACTGTTTCCTCAGGACATGGCTGGAGAGGTGACCCCATGGCACACAAATCCTGATAATTCAGTATATCATTGCAGAATAAATAGTAAAAAAAGAAGCCAAGCACAACTGCTGCCAGTTTTCCACTGGGTTTTGGAATGGATTTAGTACTCTGCTGCTTTCCAGGCTTTGGATTCCAGTGGCTAAGGAGTTGAGCCGAGCTCTAAAACATCCAGCACAAAGCAGTTAAATGAGTCTTTGCTAAAGGCTGAGGAAGAACATTTCAGCACCTGTTCTGTAAAATGAACTTAGGAAGGGAGGGCAAACTTGACTGGATCTCACACATCCCAACAAGAGGTAACCAGGAAACACAAGAAAATCAAGTAATTCTCAGTAATGCTGTGAAACTCCCCTGGAGAGGAACAAAGATAAAGAGCCTTTAAACTGGCAAGAGCTGGATTTGGGATTGGCTCTTCCATGACACAGCACCAAGGGCACAGTGGAGATGGGATGTGTCCTCTGAGTCTACCAGCCCCCTGTAATTCACACCTCCCAAATAATTCAGCACCTGACCCTTACCCAGAAAACATGGGAAAAAGACTCATTTTGGATCACAGAATAGACAAAATTAACCCAAGACAAGGTGGCTGCAGGAACACAGAGGTGAAAATAGCAACGTGCACAGGTTTTAACATGGAGAGCTGTCACAATGCTGAGCTCTGCTGCTGCATCTCCAGCAGAATCCGTGTGAATAAACATTTCCAGTGCAAACTCTGCTTCAAGAGTGAGGCTGGCTGAGTTTTGAATCATCCATCACTGTGGATTTCAAGATACAAGCAACATAGGAGAACAAATACAATTTGTAGAGACAGAAGATGAGGAGGAGCAGGGTCAGCTCAAGCCTGTTTTTGAAGCTTTGGTATTTTTGCAGCTGTTGAAGCAACTTTGCTGTCACTAGTATAGCTGTGCAGAGGTGTGAGACTAGAGGTGCAGGGGAAGGATTTCAGCTCTGCCTCCCTATCATTAATTTAGCAAGGCAGAAGGAAGTTAAGCACATCATGTTCACAGCATGTGAAACAAAGCAAAGGCTCCTGGGCCCCTCCATTCAATTCAGATTTATTATCATATAGATTGTTCCACAACTTAATCAGGGATCCCACTGGCACAGCTGAGGTCATGGTGGTTAAGGATTCCTTGGTAAGTGACTTTGGGCACAGATGAGTTCTATATGCCTGATAAAGCAATTTGGGTAGAGCAGCAGCCTGACCATGCCAAGGTGCTGGGATTAGAGCTGGGACTCACCATTCCAGGTGTTCCCAGCACACCCAGAAGGGGCCACAGCAGAAATGTTTACCTGTGAGGAGCAGCAAAAGAAGGAAGTAACAGTAATTATCAGTTCAACTTTTGGCCCAGATGATTCCTAAGCAGTACGTTCCTTTTAAATGATTCTTTACTACATTTACTGACTCAGATTAAAAAAAGCTAATTTTAGCCTGTCATGCTCCTGTCCAGCGCAAGCACAACTGACCCTGGGACAAGGTCTGTAGGTGCAGTCACTAAGGAATGTCAGTCCCAGCAGCCTCACATCCCTGGAAGCCTTTTGGGAAGAAAGAAGTGAAATACAGCAGCAGGGCCATAGCTGGTGACAGCCTGTGTGTCTTTAGTTTTGTTCTGTTTCCAGGTTGAGAATCCACAGTGTAAGACTTGGACCTCTAAGTGAGCCTAAAGGAGAGGTTCTTTTCATTTATTTTCAGTTTAGGAAGACTAAACCAGAACTCCAAGTCCTGTGCTACAGTTTATCAATGATAATAATAGTAGTAATAATCATCATCATAAAAAAATAGTCTGGGTGGAAATGCCTCCAGTCGTAAGAAGATCCTGCACCTGGATAAAATGCTGACACTGAAGGGAAGCTCAGGGTGGGCTGAGCTACAGGAAAACGCAGCACTGACTGCTCTGTACAACACAGAAGACTGCTCAGGGGGAAAGCTGAATACACACGACAGCATTGTGTGCTGAGTCAGTGCAAGTACAACAGCTGCCAACTTTCATCCTTGCAGAGCAGCCAGGATGGCTTTTCCCAACAGAGCACACCACTGACAGCAGCCTGACAGGGTTACAGCAACAGATCACTCCACCCTGAGTGACACAGACTCTCCTCCCTCCATTCAGGTGCAAAGACTGACCTGGAACAACCTCTGCCAAGCTCTGATAAGGCACAGACTTGCCCAAACACGCTGATTGCACTTAACCCAGTTCTGAAAACTAGCTTGAGAGCTGTGAAAATACACTGCAGGTTCTGAAGTGGCCAGAAACAAAACCATGCTGGAAAGAGAGAAAACCATGCTGGTGCTCTGCAATTCTTAGCATGTGACTGTGAAAAGGTAAAAAAATAGAAGCAAAGTATTTAACAAAGACACATGGTTCTGCTTTTTTAATTTCAAAGGCCAGAGCAAAGCAACTATCAGTGACCTAGTAAAAGAAACCACCATCAAACCCTGAAATGGCCTCCTCACTTCAGCCTTACCTGGAAAACGCTGTTGCAGCTTTTGAGCTTCCAGAGAGACCTTCCCTAATATATTAACCTTTCCTAATAGAGGGCAGGGAGACTGAAGAATTTGGCATAACCATTCTCAAACAACCAAAAATGAGTCTCCAGCTCTCAAGAGCTTTTCTGTAACACACCATTAGCCGAGTGTTTAGTGTACAGCAAACACAAGGAATGGTTTGGGGGTTCCCCGGCAGGGAAACAGAAACCCTGATTATCTTCACTCCTTGTTTCCTAAAAACTAAGCACAGGTTGCTGGGACTCAGTTGAACACCCTTAGTCACAGATATCCAGAATCACCTGTGCAGCCTGGAGTAGATTCAGTCTGTGTCACATTTTGGGACTGTGGCTCCCTCTGGGGCTGAACACACAGAGAGGTGATTGCACCAGGCAAAATTCCATCCTCACCCCAAGCAAGCTTTGCAGTGTGCTGGGAGGAGATAACCCCCATGCCTTTTATTTTGAATTTACCAGAGGCAAGGCAGGGCTGGGCACTGCTGCGCTCTCCCTGGGATTTATGGGCAGGAAATTCTCCTGCTGCTGCACTTTCCAGCACTACCAGAAAACATCCACTCTGAGCTATGAACAAGCAAACCTTGCCAGCCAGGGATTTTGGTCCTTGTGTCTCTCCTCAAGACAAAGCCAATTTTCACATTAAATATTAAAACATCTGCACCTGACCTGCATGTGAAGTGCTCGAGTCACTGCCGAGTGACTGGAATGTAGCTGACAGTCTATACCTGGAATTATTCTTTGGCTCTTTTTCAGTTATACTCAGAAAACACACCACACCCTGGTTCTGTTCCTATACCACCACTGCTTCAAATCCCAATCCACGGCTCTCAGACACCGTGCAGTGCTGGAGAAGAAGGAGGGTCCTGGTATTCTACTGAGAAAACACTTCGGAATAGAGCAGTCCCTCAGCTGAAATGGCATCCCCGAGTCCCACGGTCCGGACGGGATCCTTGCACACCAGCACAGGGGTAAAGTGGAAGGAGATGCCCTCCCTGTGCCAGTGCACCACAGGCTTGTCTGGATTGAGGGAGATTTTGGACGGTGCCTCTGTGTGGGAGGTGACAAACTCCAGAGGAGCTTTGAGGAAGACTTTGCTGGTGTCGATGGTGTCGGTGGCACAGGCCTGGGTGCCGGCAGCCCTGGCCCCCGCTGCCACCGCCGCTGCCTGGTTGCCCCAGTGCCCGTCCACGGTGACCAGCATGTGGTAGGCCAGCGTGTGGAAGTGGATCCGCGTCAGGTCCGACGCCCGCTCCGCCGTCTTGCCGTGCTCCTTCAGGATCCAGAAGAGGATGTCACTGACCACCCCAACATCAGGAATACCATTCCAGGAGGCCAGAGAGGCATGGGGACCGGAAGCAGACTGGGTGAGGAACAGCAGCTCCTGCTCGTTCAGCCCGATGGAGTTCACCAGGGGAAAAACCTGCTAACAGAAACAGGGAACAGCAGGTTTGCCTTCAGGAGCGGAGATTCCTCCCTAGACTGTGGTTTTTGCAGTATCCTGTTGCTGGCTCTGCAGGAGCAGTACCCACTTTCCCAGTCACTGCACTTCCACAAGTTGGCAAGAATTGCTTAGCCAAGAAAATATTCAATTTGGTGCAATTAATTTTACAGACGTGCACTTTTGACAGTAAAAGGGTAACAACACATCAGCTCCACATAAAACGTAACACTGAGATCAGAGTTGTGTCAAGCTAAACAAGGAATCACCAGGAAAGAAACTGCAAAGAAATTGAGGGATTTTTTAAAATTCAATCCTCAATTTATCTCCAATGTATAGTCCAAATGCTGCGTTTTGACTTCTATATTCATGCACTAATGTGTGCACTGTGATACTGAACCTGATCAAAAGAGCACATCCTTTTATTGTCCTTACCTGATGCACAATGTTGCTCATAAAATCCTGATCAGTCATACTGGCCAGCTCCAGGTGTATGGGAATGTCGGTTGGGATATCAGAGATGGAGGCCACAGCCTACAGGAAAAAGGAAAAAACAACCCCAGAACACATATTTATTAAGGAACAGAAGAAGAAAAAGGGTTTTGACTCAAGGTACACAACCTTTAATCTTCCTGTGTGTGGATATAAACAATTCTAATGGGATGTCTGACCTGTGTATGTTCTGCTGAGGAGAGGAAATAAAACAACTTGGGTTTTGCAGAATTCCAGGACAGGAAATCTGTATCTAACCTTAAACTGCTCCCAGCTCAGCACCTTTTTAATGGATTAATTCCAAAAACCTCACAAATCTGAAGTAGCTGCAGAAGAGCTGATCCTAGAATACAAAAAATGCCAATGCCTTGCATCAGGACAAGCCCTCAGCTGTAAAACACATGGTGCAAGACAGAGGCTCTTCAAGGAAAGAAAGTGTTGATAATAACCTGGATCATCTCAGTATCCAGCACAGAAAAAGTCTGGTTTAGCTGCTGGATAAGCCCAGTAAGCAGGTCAACACCCTCCAGCCAGGCAACCAGCCCTTCTTTTCCCTGGACACTGAATCTAAGAAAACAGTGTTACAGGATTAGACTTCAGCCATTCCTGCAGCTCCCACTCTCCTTTTGGCATTCAGTACTGAGATCTGTGGGAGCTCTGAAGGCACAGCTTTCCTACACTTTCAAATTTGGGAAAACAAAGTCTTGCCATGAAACACCTGTAATGGAAATGAAGGAAATTCAGGGATTCAGCATCTCACCTCCATGAGCCGTCTGTGTCGCATCTCCTTGCTCTGCCCTTCCATCATGTGGAGTCCTGAAAGCACCACCAGGTCTGGCTGGAATTCATCCAGGCTGGACACAAACACTTCCAGCATGTTCAGGGCGCCGTTGGACAGGTCGTGGGAGAAGATGAAGCGGTTGGCAGCGGGTGCTCTCACCTGGCCCCACTGCTCACCTGGGTGGAGCAAACAGGACCAAGGGTGTGTGAACTGCTTTATTCCTGGGCAAGATCACAAATTCAACAGGCTCCATCAGCAGCAAGAAAAGCTGTGGAACTGTTTTAGCCGTTACATGAAGGTTACCCTGAGTTTCATCAGCACATGGTCAAATCCGTGTTTTCAGGGATTATTTTAGTGTTTATGGAGCTTCAAAATGACACCTCTCAGGCTGTGCAGCAATCTTAGTGATGATGAGGGGTTTCACTGAACACCTGCTCCATTGTACCTGCTTGATATTCCAAGATAAGATGGAATTCATCTCTTTCCTGCATGGATTCAGGCGGCACAACCACGTTGTCGTCGAGCAGTTCATGGAGTTTGGGACCAACTGGGCCACAAAGGAGGATCTAGAAAACAAGGAAAAATAAAATTTCCCTTGCCATGTACCTTGCCAAAATTTAAGCATCACCTACACAACTGATTTTGAAAAGTTAATAATTCAATTTTCAAAAATCAGCTTGGAAGTCCAACCATATGTTCCACCAGCAGAACCAAAGAAATAAGTGCCAGATCCCCAAAACCTATACAGAAGTAACATGAGACCAACAAATTAAAGAATGCAAGCAAATGGCATGAAATGTTTGGAACATGTGTTTACCTTCAGGTCTGGATTTGTCGCGAGCTTCTGCCCGATGAGAGCAGCATTTCCTCCCACGTAAAGCTGTAAAACAAACAGAGCTGGGTGTGGGCATCCCCTTGCTTTGGCACCTTTAAACACATTTATTTTTCAGCACAAGCTGGAGATTGTCGCTTTTTAGAACTGGGTTCAGCAGTACCCAAGTTACTGAAGGTTACTGGGGCTGAAAATGATTTTACAATTCTCTGTGAGATCTCAAGAAGCTGAGCATACTTTATTTTGTATCTAAATATTCATCTCCAGGTAATGGCTCTGTAAAAAGCAATCAATTCCCAACACTGACAGTGCTGTAAAAGCCAACTCATTCAGCACATAAAGAGCCTTCTTACTTCTGTGCAACCTATCTGTGGCTAAAGCCCTGTAGGTTTTTAGCAAGGCTGACAAAGAATCATTTAAAAACTGCAGAAATTCTTCCTCTGGTTTGAGGTTGAGCTGAAACCTGCTGCCTGTGCCCATGTGAAGTGAAAGGAACTGTGGAAGTTTCTTCAATAATGAAGGTCAGTGATTTGAGCTTGAAAAGCAGTGAATATGGTTTGTCCTGAGGGTCAGGTGCTCAGGAGACCATGGAAAAGATCCAAAGGCTGCTCTGGAGCCAGGCTGGGAGAGCTGGGGGTGTTCACCTGGACAAGAGAAGGCTCCAGGGAAAACTCAGAGCCCCTGCCAGTGCCTAAAAGGGTGCCAGGAGAGCTGGAGAAGAACTTGGGACAAGGGCCTGGAGGGCCAGAACACTGGGAATGGCTTCCCACTGCCAGAGGTCATGGTTAAAGGGGATAGTGGGGAGAAATTATTGGCTGTGAGAGTGGGGAAGCTCTAGCACAGCTGTGGCTGCCCGTGGATCCCTGGAAATGTCCAGGTTGGATGGGGCTTGGAGCACCCTGGGCTAGTGGAAGGTGTCCCTGCCCATGGGGGCACTGGATAGGCTTTGAGGTCCCTTCCAACCCTAACCACTCCTGGCTTCTCTCACAGAAATCAGGTGATTCCTCACTCTCAGTGTCATCCCAAGGTGTTGAAAGCTCTTTTACAGCCTCAGCCCCATCGGGCTCCCAAGAGCCATCTTTGCCATTTCAGTTTGGGAATGTCAGCAGAGAGACCACTTACACCCCTCCCATTTGCAGCAGGGGCAGAATCCCAGGGAAAACTATTAACACAATTCAAGCTGCACCACAAGCTTCTTCCTCACTGATTTTCCTCCAAGAACAAAAGTCAGCAGCGATAAGGAAGTAAGGAAGAGGCTCCCTGCAGGAGCAGACCCACCTGTGCCGCAGGGTGCTCGGAGGCTGTCCGTGCAATGGCCTGGAATGCCTCTGCATCACTGAAGAAGCGCTCAGCAGCCGCCCCTCTCTCCATGAAGTGGGCAAAAGCCTCCCTCAGGTCCTGCCTGGAATTCAGGACTGCGTGGTTCTTTCCATCACTGGGCTCCAAGCCCAGCGCCTCCAGCAGCTTCACCCCAGACAGAACCACGTCCACGCAGGCATTGACACTGGGAGAGAGAAAGAAAAGTGTCCTGGGAAAACCAGACAGGCTTCAGGGCATCTGGGAGTGCAGTGAGGTCACATCCCTGACTGTGCAGTGGGAGAACAACCAGTCAAAGGGAAAAAAGCCACAGGAATTTCCTGAAATTCTTTCCTAAAGCTTTCTCTGTTTGACTGACTTTTATTGTGCTCAGAGAGGGATTTCTGACTTTCTGCTGAATGAAAACAAGGAAAGCTTCACGTCCAAAGGTGGCTGAGTATGTTACAATACAGGTTCTACTTCATTTCCTGCCTTAGGCTAGCTTAAAAAGAACAGGCATAATAATAGTTGCATTTTAAATTCTTAGAAGCTTTTAAAAATATTGGTATTTAGGCTTTAAAATGTGCATGTGATTCAAAACAGTTAAAAAAACGAAACTGGAAGTGTTTAAGTCAGCTAGATCAGCCTCTGGAGTTTCAACTCTTCCTAATAATACCCAAACCCAGACAAAACTACCCACACAGGCTGGTTCTGTTTACAGAAAGTCAAGAGAGCAATTAGTCAGTTGAAATATTTGAAACCAGCAGTTTCCAAAGGACCATCCCGAACTTACACAAATAGCATGCAGTGAAAACAGGAGAAAAATCCTGTGACAGTAAGGGAGGGATAAGAACCATTTCAGCAGATCCAGGCTTTTTGGAAAGTCTAACTTCCAGTTCCCATGTCTCACTGATTTAATCACAGTCTAATTCAGAGTAGAGGAGACTTTCTGGATGGAACCAGAACCCCAGGAAGACAATTTAGAAACATTTGTCCCTGAATGACACCAGCAATGGCACAGAGATGCAATTTAAGTATCTTCTGTAGCTGCTGTCAAGTGCCATTTCTGTTCCTCTGCCCCACATTTCCCTGACAGGGATCCAAATCATCTATCATGCAAGATCCCTGACTTTCTCCACATCTCCTGCCACAACATTCCAGGGGCCAGTTCTTGCTCCCTGTCAGTGTGGAGTGCCCAGCACTCAGCATTCCCTTGGCAGTAATCTCTCAGGAGTCAGATTTGGGCTGCAACAAAAAAAAAACCTGCAGCTTTCCATTCCATGAGGTAACTAGCCCAGAAATCCTCTGGATGTGCGTCCCCTCCTATACCAAGGACAGAGAAATTCCCTAGCATCGCAGAGAATTGTGCAGAGAATCGTAAGTTCAAGCAGCATTTTAGCCCTAATTTTATGTTTTAATGAATCATTACAGATCCAGAGGGATGAAACTAAGTCATATTCCTCTTCTAACACAGAGCTACACAGCCATGGAAGTGGATAATCCATCCAACATTCAAAGGCTGAATCTTCCAGTCAAAGTCAAGGTACCTGCCATGCCCATGTATTTAAAAGAAAGTGAGTCAAGCACTGAATGCAACATCTGGATTAATGGTCAGACTTAAACTCGGCACTAAAGATCAATGTGACATTCCTGAACTTTCCTCTTGTTCTCTTCCCACTTTAAAAACAGAAAGGGTGTTGAATTTCGCTGAGCTCAACATCTATTGCCTTCTCTGTCCTTTCCCTCCTGTATCTCTCCAACTCTGCCTGGACTCACTTACTTTTTCCCAAAGGCAAAGAAACTTGTAAACTTTATAAACTTGTCTCTGGTACCCATTAATTGCCAGCCTGTGCCAGATGGACCAGCAGCTCCCACTGACTCTGACCCCAAGCCTCAGACTGTATGTGAATTTTTTTTACAGACAATCAAGCTGGGAATAATGTCTCTGGAGAACAGCTGCCAACAGGGCCAGAGCCCAGCTTAAATCCCTATCACTAGAGTGTTCTGGATCATTTATCCCCTCAGCAGATCAACTCTGACTGAGCAGAACTGTGGGAGGTGCTCACTCACATCCAGCTCTTTTTCATGGAATGGTTTGGGTTGGAAGATATCTTTAAGGTCATCTGGCTCTATCCCCTGCCATGGGCAGGAACATTTTCCACTAGCTCAGAGTGCTCCAGGCCCTGTCCAGCCTGGCCTTGGACACTGCCAGGGATCCAGGGGCAGCCACAGCGGCTCTGGGCACCTGTGCCAGCGCCTCACCACCCTCACAAGAAGGAATTCCTTCCCGACATGGCACCTAATCCTGTCCTCTGGCAGTGGAAAGCCACTGTCCCTTGTCCTGTCCCTCCATGCCTTGTCCCCAGTCCCTCTCCAGCTCTCCTGGAGCCGCTTTAGGCACTGGCAGGGGCTCTGATGCCTCCCTGGAACCTTCTCTTCTCCAGCTGAACACCTCCAGCTCTCACAGCATCTCCGTGGCCTCCTCTAGATCTGCTCCAGCAGCTCCACGTGCTGCTGCTGTCGGGGACAGCAGAGCTGGAAGCAGCTCTGCAGGCAGGGTCTCACCTGGGCGGCACGGACACACATCCCGGGTACATCGCAATGCACTCCGGGGCCGCAGGACATCGGTACCCGCACATTCCACACCCTGACGGGAGGACACCGGGATGCACCTCCCGGCCCAGGCGCGCTCCCCGCCCGCTCCCGCACCTACCCGACGGCGACGCGCGCCCAGCCGCGCGCGGGCCGGACAATGGCCGCCTGCCAGGCCGCCACCGTGCGCGCCTCCAGCGAGCGGGCGCGGCGCAGCGTGCCCAGCAGCGAGGCCGAGAGCTGCCGCAGGGCCGCGGGGGGCAGCTCGGGGCCCAGCACGCACAGGTAGCCCAGCGCCAGGGCCAGCAGGCCCACGCACACCGACCGCTGCCACATCGCGCCGGGCGTGCTCCGCCGCCGCCGCTGCTGCTGCTGCTCCTCCCCCGCCGCCGCGGCTGAGGCGGGGCGCAGCCGGCGGGGGCCTCCTTACGCCGCCTCCATAGCGCCCAGCCCCCGCCGGCCGCCGTAAACTTCTTTGGGAATCGCGGCGCGCCGCTCCTCCTGCGCAATCTGCGTGCAGTCTGGCCGTGCGGTTTCGCCGCCTGCGTAAATCGCTATGGGAATAGCAGTTCCCCTGCGCAAGCTGCGTGCGGCCCGGCAGTGCCGTACGTCACTTGCGTAACTGGGCACGGCAGCAGCGGAGGCGGCACGGGCGGTGCCTCCTCAGGGGACATGGCGGGGCAGGGGCTCCCTCACAGCTCTGCTGGGCTGGAGCCTCCGGCAATGGGCACCGGGCCCTCGAGCAGCCGGGCCGAGGAGCTCTGCCCTGGTGTCTGGTCCTTCAGTAGCGCTGACCTGATGTCTGGCTGGGCATTGTGCCTGCATCCTCCTGTGTATGTGCTACAGCTGTCCCATCCCCTGCCCGGGGTTCCTCCTCACGGTGCCGTTATTTCTTTGTTCGCCAGCACCTTTGTGGGTTTGTGTTGAATTTGCTCTCTGCCACAACGGCACAGCATCTCTGCCCTGCCTCACACCAAAGTTTCTCTAAAGTCTCATATCCATCAATCCGGTCACTGTCCGAAGCCAATAACCAACCCCAGGCCTGGGAACACCCTTTGCTACTTGGTGCATCCATCACAGAGATGCTGCAGAGAGCTGCAAGGGAGGCTTCCCTTTTTAATAAAACAGAGTTTTTCTGGGGTTTAGAAATCGCAGAAACATTTGCTCAGAGACTTCTGACAGAATTTGCAACAGTTTGGCAACTGTGTGCCACAGCGCGTTGGCTGAGGCGGCTGATAATTTCCTTATTCAGTTCTGTGTTGTGAATGATTGTCATCTCAGACTCTGACAAAGCAAGCAGTAAAGGAGATAGATTAGTGGAAGGCTTTTTTGCTGATTTTTTTTGTCTTTTTAGGAAGGTATTTAGGCAGCACCCATTGTCAGGGATTCATGTCTGGCTCTCAGGGCTCATTGGCTGCCCATCAGGTTCTTTCTTCCCAGGCATTGCCATTAAAGACTTCCTCATTTACTTATGTCTTCTCTTCCTGTGAAATTATTCCTCAGAACTCTGAGGGTGCAAAGGCAGGGAAGGCCAGGTGGATGATGGAGGGTGGAATTGCTGGTGAAGGAGACAGTGAGAAAAACCCCTCCTCACCTGACAGCTGATGGTGACATGGGGTACTGACTGGATTTGTGAACCTAAAGCAATAATGTAATGATCTTTAAGAAAGAATCATGAAAACAAACTAGAGGCCTTTCTGCCTTCGTTATTCTTCAACAGATCCTTCAGACATTTCTTTATCCTTAAATACTTTCCTGCCATAGTGACCCTTCACAGAGCAAACATCTTCTCCTCTCAGACCCGGTTCAGCCCACCAGAGTTGCTTGGTTAAGGTATAATCCCCCTTTTCCTTTGCTCAGATGGTCTTTGGGTTTTGTCGGTGGATTTTTAAATTTGAAATAATTGATTGATTGAATAATTTCCCCTTCAGTGCTTGTCTGGCTGATGTTTGATCTGTCTGTGTTTGATATCTCACTGGTTTCACATTCCCTGGGGCAGAGGCCTGGGAGGCTCTCATGTTTACAAACAGCCTCCAGCCCAGGCAGACAGAGAACAGAGTACATACCTGCCCAAAACTACTGCAATGAGGGCTTCACCTGTGGGACCAGACATATTTATAGCCTTGTCACAGAACATCATAATTAGATAGGGCAGCCTCAACCCAGAGCATTGTCACTGCTCAGGGACCCCATTATTAGTCCCATGACAGGGTGTGGCTGTGAGCAGCAATCTGACACAGAAACACTGTGGGGAATTAAGGCACAATTCAGCTTTGGGGTGATTGGTTTGTCACCTGATGCTGATGCAGTCGTTGCCCTGAAGACTGAAGTTGTTTTGGTTTTTTTTTTGCTACAGATGCAGTTTCCACATCAATGCAGTGGAAGCTGTTGAGGAGGAACCACCTCAGTTTGATCTTTGTACACTGCTGGTGTTCAGCCTCCATGGACAGTTCTGGCAGTGCACTTGAACAAGGCTGCAAAGGTAATTTTAAGGTTCATTTTACAATCTGCCAACAAAAAGTAAGAGGTTTGTAAAAGACATGTTCCCTCAGAGAACCTGTTCAGTTAAAGAGCTAAACATCCATTTCTTGATCGCATTTATTTTTTAAGCCAATGGGCATCTAGATTTGCATGAAACAGCAAAATTAGAGGTGAAACTGTCAGCTGAGAACTGAAGTCAAGCTTTTTATTGTCTGCCCTTGAGCCACCCCATGAATTACAGTTAGAGGTAACATAGAGGGACTCAAGGCTGTTGGATCCATGTGAGCTGACTCAGTCTGAATAAAAATTATTGATTAGATACCTGTTTAATTACGGAAATAGCAAGATGATTGCCTCTGGGTCACTGCTGTGTGTAATTTCAAAAAGTTGAAACTGATCTCAATGACTTTTCACTGGGATACTTTTATTAAAAGCATGGGAAGAGAAGGGTAAGATTTAAGAGAGTTTTTAGAATGGAAAGAGTTAAACTTTATTGTCAACAGTTTTCCTTCATTTCTTTTCCCTGTTATGAAGTCCTTGTACAAGAAATCTTTTTCTTGACAGTTTTGTGGTATAAGCTACTTGGGAGGGGGGATGGTAGAGGGACAGTAGTTTTAATCGGTGTTCAGTTATTAGAAATGGAACCTGTTCCCTTCAGGAAAAGAAAATAGAGAAAAGGTAGAAAAAAAAAGAGGAAAGGTGGAAAACCCCCCTTTTTCTGCAGAAGGCAGACAAAGGATGTGATTCTCGCTTGTTTGAAGATTAGCTATGGAGAGTTGCACAGTGTCACTTGTTCTCAGGCCACTCAGAGCTGACACGTGTATGTGTGAGCTTTTGACCTCACTGAATTTGCTTTTCAGACCATGGGCTTGGTTTGGAGAAATAAGGGTTTGCCAGACTCTCATTAGATAGGGGCAAGAGGGAGGGGAACAAGGGTGGGCACAGGGAGGAAACAGCAGGGAGGGGTGAAAGCCAAAGCTTCTAGCTCCCAAATGAGACTGTAAACCTGTTTGTCTTACTTTGAACTCACAAGCTTGAAGCAATTGTCTTTACTCCTTATTGAGTTTCCATATTCAGATTGAGCTCATTCCCTTTGACCTGCTGTGGCCAGTTACTCTAGGCCAGTGCACAGCGCAGGGAGGGAAGGAGCCTTCCCAAAGTATGAATTTCTTTATTGTTGCTGGGATCATGTGTGTCTGCAGTGCCTGAGATGGAATGTCTAGTGAAGCCAAGAACACTGGACAGGATTTGGATGGCAAGCCCTCTTAGCTCCTGTCCAACACTCCCAACATATTGTCCCTTATCTCTGCCTTCCCCATGCACCCTGGAGCCAGTTACTCAGGTTTTGTGTGTCCAGCTCACTCATCTGTGTGTCATCATTCCTTGCTATCAGGCTGCCTTTGCTCACAGGCCTGGTTTAATCCGAGCTGGGCATTCTTTCCAGAACCACATCACTACATGCACATGGAATCAGTGCCTACCTGTGACATTCCATGGGAGCCAAGAGCAGAACACGTGGGGTGGGTGGTTGCTACTGGTGTGGCTTTGCTGGGGGAGAAGAAGAAAAAAAGTTGATGGTAAGCTTTTTGGATGGATCCTAATAAAGACCTGGAAAATTCACAATGTTTCTGCTGAGCCATGCAGATGAGCAGAGGAGCTCTAATTAAAATACAGACTCTGTGTTGTTCTCAGAAACTGGGCAACGTTCCCCATCAGAGCTTTGCCAGCAGATCTCAGTCCTGGACTTCAGCACCCGCTGTTGCTCTGCTCTGTGAGACACCCACTCAGCTTGGCCAGCACAGCTTAATCTCAATTGGAAACATCTCGTGCTGTTCCAATTCTGGGCCCTTTTTTGATCAGAAAATGCCATCTCTTTACTAAATTGTGCCAAATTGCTTAGTTTTGGCTGCAGTACTCATTCTCACTTGTCACCTAATGGGATACCTGGGGACTTCCATCTATGCTGTCAGCAGCAGAGGAAGACTTGTGCGTGCCCAGCCCCCTGCTAGGCCCCTCATTATATAGTGATGTGTTAATAACAAACACTTCCATGTCTTGGCAGTTGCAAACCTCTCCTCAGTAGTGCAGCACTTCAGAAGTAGAATCACATGGGAAATATGCAAGTCCCAGTTTTAAATAATAAGTATCAGCTTCTCTGGCAACCCTTTTTCCCAGAATGATAGTTGGGAAGAGTCTGAAGCTGCCAGATGCCACTTGTGTGGATGTTATGCAGAATTAACCATGTTGGAGAGATTTGCTATTGAAGAAATATTTCTGCACAGAGAATCTCCTTTTCTCCCAGGTTGGAGACCTTGCCACCTCCCAGTTTTTGAGAGCTCAGTGGTGGAAGGCAGAACTGTTTCCATCTTGCCTGAGACACCAGGGCTGGAGCTGGCATCATCTGTGTCCAAATTGATGCATTTCTTTCAACTGGAGCCAAATTGCTGGAGTTTGCAGTGCTGGTTGCTCACATCCTGTGGTGACCAGCCTGGCTTCCAGAAAATCCACAGGAACTGCAACAGGCATGAGCCACCACCTGTGCTGGTGAACACAATCAGAGGTGGTGGCAGTGACTGCTGAGCTGCTTGTTTCTGGAGCAAATGATTCAGATCAATGAAGACAGAATAACTAAAACTTGAAGGAAGAAGACAGGTTAGGAAATTATCCCCAGGAAGTGAGAAACTTTAGTTGGAAGGTGTTTTGACTTCATTTCCAGTCTTGCTCCTGTGAGACTCCAGCTGCACCACTGTCAGAAGCTGAGATCTGCAACGAAATCCCTGTTCATCTGTCAGGTGTGGCCCTGTAAATATGAGAGTGGTTAGATGTGTTAGAGGTGTGTTGTTTATTGTTCAGAAGAAAGGATGGGTATATGTGAGCAGAGCAATGCTTGAAGTGTTTTCATGTATTCTCAACTTGGCAAGGTAGAAGATGGATGACAGATGCTCAATCTTATCTCTGGGAAGGAAATCCAAACTCAAATTATTTTGCAGTTGCCTACATCCATCCAATTTGCATTCCCATTGGTGAGTGTTCTGTGAGTTGTGTGTCATTGTAAATACTTTGGGTTGTTATAATTTATATTCACATCATTTCAGCACTAACAGCAGTGCCAGTGTTGTTGGGAGTGAATGTGCCATGAAATGTTTGGTGCCTAGTGAACCTGACCTGATTCCTGTGATACAGGGGGCATTGCTAAAACCTCATCAGGTACCTCAAACTAACAAACTGGTGTAGTACAACCCCACCAGCAAAATTACATGCCAAAAGGGCAACCTTTATTTCTGCTACTGTTGTAGAAAACTCCCAAAAGCTGGATCCTTGAGAAGCCTTTGATTTGCAGCCTTTTAGGGTGTAATTGAAGCCCTTACTGTGGCACAGGACTATGGAAGAAGGATTTAGGCAGGCCTGGAGAGGTGAGACTAGAGAAGCCAAGTGTTTGTGTGCTGTAGGGTCTGTCAGCTTGCACACCTGTGTGTGGGGGCTTCTGAGGGCACTTTGCAAGGGACAGGACTGCCTCAGATCAGATTTCCATGAGCAGGGGAAAGGGAAAAGAGGGCTGAGATCCCCACAGTTTTACCAGCAAAAACACACTTGAGCTATCAGAGGGAACATAACCTGTTTCTGTTACTCCCTTGGTGTGTGTCCCATCATGTCTGGAATAGCCAGTGGGGTGCATATCCATGGGGAGTGGTTTTTCCCACTGGCTCAGCTGCTGTTTTGCCACTCCAGTCACCCACAGCCCTGTGGGAGAATTGCTCAGGGTGGGGACAGAGTGAGGTGACATCAGCTGCTTATCCTCAGGGATGGATCCTGCCTTACTGATCATGTCACTTCCCACAGAGCAGCGCCAGGGCCACCTCTGCTCCACCCTCCTGATCCCTGTCTCTTCCTTAGCATCTTCCAGGCTTGCTACTGCTCCAGGAACTGCAGAATGTGCAGTCAGGTGCACAGTCCCGCTCTCTTGGGGGCAGCTGATCCAGATAGGATGTGCCTTATGCAACAGTGTAAGCTGGGTGTATTTTAACATGCCAGCTGAAACCCTGAATCAGACTTTGCAGAGAATGTGTGTATTGGTCTTCTGAGAGGCAGTTGTTTGAGAATGTCACCACTGAGACTGCCAAACATACTTATGTATTTCATAGCTCATACTGCAAACTGCTCACACACCCCCCTGGGTTGTGTGTTAACAGACACAGCTCATAAATAATGGTGCCTGGCAAAGCTGTTGGTTCTAGATCTGTCCACAGAGGTTTGGGCAATGGAATTTGCTGTGACAAAGTGTCCTTGGTATTTTCCTTCTGTGTCAACACAGGAAGCATAGAACATAGAACATGCTTGTTGTTAAATGAGCCAAAGGTATTGATTGTGGCTGCACATGGAACCAGATTTGTTTAAGCAGGTAAAAGAGATCTAACTCCTCCATAAAGAGATAACAATCAGAGAAATAGAAACATGGCTGAGGAAAGTGGTGCAGAGTCAGAACATCCAGAAAATGTTTTATAAAATAAAGAGGAGTAAAGGGGTGCTAAAACTGGTGGTGTGGGGAAGGTTTCAAAGAGAGTATCTTATAATCTTGAAATGAAGCTGTAAGACACTGGAAAACCACAGAAATCCAGACACACAATACGTTCTTTTATAAGTATTTGAAGTCTGTTTCTTCTTATGAATGTGTATAGACATTGCTGAGGCTTTGTGAGCATGAAATTCCTTTTGCTTTGTAGTTCTGTGGCACTTACAAGTCTTGTGAAGATGTCTTGCCTCTAGGCTGGGTATCACACATGACAAGGAGAAGTACTAACCAAAAGAGATCAGAGGGAAACCCAGGTAGATTCCCAGGGAAACTGCTGGGTGATCAACCATCTCAGGTTCCAGGGATTGTCTTTTGCAAGTCTGCATGTGATTTACTCTGTCTCCATTCTGTAAGCTCAGCTTTGTTAGTGCTGCAGGATTGAGTGCTTCCCTGCAGCATCCTCAGGCTGTTTGGGGTGAGTTGATCTCCCTGCCTCAGAACACAGCACATCTCAAGTAGAAATGGTTGTTGGGCACTGGTGAAAGACAAGGGGCTAAAGAGGAGAAGGCACTGAAAACCTCTCCACAGTGGACATACTGAGAAAGACTCTTCCTCCTCCATCTTCACAAAAGTACAGAAGAAAACAAATGGATCCTTCTCTACTTCTGCTGCTCTCTGGATTTCAGAAACGACTTTTGTGACATTTCCCTTCTCAGAAGTGGCCAAGACAGAATGTCACTTTATTCCTCCCCTTTTTTTCTAGCTGAAACCTCCCTCTGCAGAAGACCTCAGCAGCGACTACTCCATCTGCTGTCTGGAGGAGGTCATTCATCTCCAAAGGGAACCACAGATTTTTCTCTTGTGACTTCCTCCTGCAGAATCAGCTGCTGACAGAACACTCTCCTTAGCCAAACTCAGGCTTACAAGGAGAATTTTGGTTGCTCATTAACCTCAAAAACTATATAGTATAAAAATAACCAGGAAAGAACAATCTGTTGTTCTGGACCAGCTTCTATACAAGGAAGAGTTGACTGAAAATGAACCCTTCAGCTCCAGAGCGTTGCTTTAGAGGACTGTGAAGTCCTCCATGTCTAGAGGGTGAGCAGGGAGGGATGGCTTTCCCAGATATCTCACTGTTCCAGGGGTGGGATAGGGGCCTGTGGGAGTGTGTACATGCTGTGATTTTTGCAGCCTGCTCTGGAGGGGAGAGGTGATACTGAGCTTGGTTTTCACTTCAAGTGGAGTGATAAGGTGCCAAATACGGAGGTGTGTGAGGAAGCCTTTCCCAAACAAAGCTCCCTTGCAGGAAAAGAGCTGATAATCTTTGGAGTCTGCTACAGATTTAGCACTTAGCTGGCAGTTGAAGGTGAGAAAGACAGGTCTGGGCAGATACACAGGAAAGGGCACAGCTATGTCCTGAGCATCTGATGAGGAGGCTTTGAGATTATCCAAGGAACTGTGCTACCAGATGAGGAGCAGGAGCCTGTGGACAGCTGGATTTTCAACCTGTTCCTGTCTCTGTCGAGACAACAGGTGCTGAGCTGCTTCTTGCTGCTGGGCTCTTGAGCTTTCAGCTGGGCACCTGTCCAGCTATCCATCACTCCTTGGATCTGGCCCATGGGAAACCAAATGTGATCTGAGGGTTGCCACTGTGGTGGAGATATCAAACACACCTGGCATTTAATACAAACTGAGGGAAAGCTGGGCTGAAAATAGAACTGGACAGTGCCTTGAGTGCTTTGAGTTTGTGCTGGGGCTTCTGCCTGGAGTCATGGCCCTGTGGATCAGCTCAAGGCAGAACCAGCTGTAGAAAAATTGATGTGGGGCAGCTTAGAACCTCAGGTGAATTGGAAGCCAGTGCAGAGATTCTCTTTTTTTCCCTGGGATTTGATCACATGAGGAATAATGGAATGAGGATTTCCTTACTTCATGATACAACTGAAAGACCGGGGAAGTGAGACTGGCTTGGTTTTCAGCTGTGAAACCCAGAAAGGTGTATGTTCTTCGTGAATTAATGAATCTGGAGAGAAGGCAGTTTAACTATTCAACAAAATATTCATTTCCACCCACTTCCCAGCTGGCAGCTTAGCCATGGACTGTCAGATTTCCATCAGCCTCCAATGTTCTGACTGAAATAGAATTTTTTTCTTGGCAGGCCAGAGAGTAACAGTTGTGAGCCCTGTACTTCTCATGGGTAACAGGTAAGGGAGGTAGGACAAGGTTCTAGCTTGCTCCAGGAAGGGCTGGTTGGTGCTGATGCCCTGTTTGGCAGATGCTATGAGCAGGAGGTGAACTTGAATCCCTCTCATCAGGGATTTAGGTTCATTTCCTAAGCTAGCAGGTTTCAGGGATTCTTCTTCTGACCTTGTTGTGAAATGGGGGGAGTGATGCCATCCTTCAACCCAAGGGAAGCATTTTTCACGTGGGTTATTCAGTGTCTCGAGTGGGAGTCAGTGCAGTGCCCAGTGACAATCTCAGACACAGAAACATCTCAAGACAGAAGCTGAGGAAAAATCATAATCACAAAGCCAGCAGTCTGCTAACAAGAGCTGGGGGAGTAAACTTCAGATGAAATCCTAGTTTTTAATAGCACACAGCAGATACCTGCTGGATTCCTGAGGTTGGGACTTGGCCCAGGAAAGTTGCGTGCTGTTGGGGTGTAAAAACTCCAACTTTTTTCCAAATATTTGCAAGCCTTGAGTCAGCCCTACCAAAGAGAGCTGTTAGGGAGGCATTTACATCCATGTGACACCCAGAGCAGGTCTTATCCCTCAGTGATAGAGCTGACTGTGTCACCTGCTGCCAGTAAATGGAGTGCCAGCAGAGCAGTGCCTTTCCTGGGCATGTCACTGCTATCAACTGAGCAAAGATGTCTCTAAATAGCACAGGAATGTTTAGCCATTGTGATCTCATTTGAAAAGTTCAAGCTGTATTTCAAGGACAGAAGGTCTTTTAAGAAGGAAGAGATCAAATCCCCAAGGAGCAGTTGTAAAATGCCACTGTGAGTGCCCCCCAAATGCCTTCAGCATGCTTCTGCTGAAGTGACATGCTGCAGCTTGTGTCTGTGTGATGGCAAAAGGACACAAGAGCACACAGTTGGGACCCTGAGCAACCTTACACATCATAAATACCACAAGGTAATTGCAAAATGCGATTTTTTTTCTGTGTAAAAGAAAACGCAGAAAAAGAGGGCATCAGCTAAACTTTGGGTACAGTTAGCAGGAATCTGAGAAAAAATTGTGCAAGACACATTTACAGTTGTGAATATTTGCTGCTCTGTCAAGATTAAGGGCTCCTGAGAATTCTTAGTATCTGCAGAGATTTAACAAATAAGCTACTGTAGCTGCTCTAAAGACTGACCTGGGAGTTGCACAGTAGGAGATTCAGCTGAGGTGTTTCTGAGGAGGGGAAGGAGTTGGAAGGACAAAGGAGAAGGACCTGTGTATCTCAGACAAGACTGACCTAAGCCCAGTGAATCTAGATCTGCTCATCTCTCAGCTGCCTAAAAGCAGAAAATGCTTTTTAAAATTCCTTTTGTCAGTTCTGGCATTTTGATTTTCATCTGCAGTGTCACCCTGGAGGCATAAACTACAAGCTTCAGTCTCTGTAAAGCTGGGCTCTGCAAGTGTCCTCATGTTACTGGGATTCAGTTCTTTGCTGGAGCTTGGGAGGGCGCTGTAGGCAGTGCAGTGGGAGAGGGGGGTTTGGAGAGGGCAAAGTGAGTGAGGTGGTGTCAGCACAGGCAGGGCTTCAGCCAGGAGACCTCTCAGGACAGTGTCACTGTCACCCTCCTGAGATTAATGCCAGTCCAGCATCTGGGGTGATCACAAATAGAGTGCAGATTGAAGAGGAGGGAGGCTTTGGGGCTGTCAGAGCTGGGCATGGCACCCTGGCACAGTGTTTGATCCCAGGGTGAGTGTGTATGTTCAGTGACCGAGTCAGGGGCATGTGGACCTTGCCCATGTCTGCTTTGGATGCAATCTGTTCATTTATCTAGAGCACCAAAAGGGGAATTTTGTCACTTTGGTGTCTCCACACCCTGAAGCTGGTGCTCTCAATGTTACTACAGCCAGCAGTGGCGGATGACCCAAGACAAAGCAGAGAAGTGCTAAGTAAAACCAAATCCTCTATCACCAGCATACAAAAGACCACATGGAACTACCACCAAGAGGTCCTGCCAGTGTTGCACTGCTCTTTGTGGACACATGGGACCCAGCAGAGTCTGTTGAGCAGGTAAATTCTTGCTCATATGTTTCCCTGAGACCAAAAATACACACACTCACTGCAGGTGTAGGGCAATTGAGACCTGGAGGACAGGGATGTGTGCAGGGACGTGCTCAGCAGCAGCAGGAGGAACACAGACCTGCTGCCTGCCATGGAGCAGAGTTCCAGCCCTGTTACAACCCCGTGCAAGCCACCTTCCTGTCGCTGCAGGGCTGCTGGCACTCACCCCATCTGACCTCCCACACAGGAGTTTTCCCAATGGCACCAAAAGAAGGAATAACCTTCCCAAGCCTGGAGAAAAATCACTTTGGTGCCAAACCACTGAGGTCAGGGGCAAATCAAGGCTGGTGTTGCAAGGGATGTCTTGGCCGGACAGATCTGTCAGGACATGTACCATGGTGTGAGAGACGTTTATTTCCACCATCTGAGATGGATGTGGCGGGAAGGAATATTGCAAAAACTCATTTTCCAGCAGCAGGTGCTGGTGCATGAGCCAGTGTAGGGCCTGAGGGCACATCTGGCCAGATGCTGTGAGTGACCGCTCTGGGGACAGCAGAGCTGGGACATGTCACCGTGCTGCTGCTTCTCACTCAGAGGGAGCTCTGAGTTTCTCATATGCTTTTGGGATAAATTTAATGTTCTGGTCAATTGAAATCCCATTTTATTTCATTTATCCTTTATTCTGCTGACTTTATTCCAGGAACTGCAGTGTGGTGCTGAGTGTAGCTGGGTCTGGCTCTGACTCTGGTGCCTCCTGGAGTCCCTTGCACTGAGTAAGGGCAGGAGTGTTTCCAGTTTTGAAGTGTTTTCACGGCAGCCAGGAAACCTTTGCTTCCTGGGAGTGGTGTTCCTTGGGGGAAGGCTGACTTCTCCAGCACATTGCTCTCCTGACAGGGTGGAAGCACTCAACTGGTCCTGGCACCTCAGCCTCTTCTCTGCATCTAATGAAGGGGCTGAAGCCCTTTCTGCATCTCCTGGGGATGGGACATCTCATTTTCACTCACTTAGAAAGAAAAATGGCAGCTGTGGATCAGCTTTATTTATTCTGTCTATGCAATGTATCTGTATGCATGAAGCTCCTTAGTTCAAATTCTTGGCTTCCAGCTATAGGAGCAGTAACTTGCCCTTTAAAATGACAATAATCCCAAGCAAACTCCCTACAGAGACAAAATTTGTCATTGCTTTGCCTTTGGCTTTGCAAATATCTTGTGTTTCTCCTCCTAATGTGCTTCGCTGATGGGTCTGGGGTGAGGTCCAGGGCAGGTTGGGGTGTGGGCACAGTGCCCAGGGCAGCGTGGGACCAGAGCAGCTGCTGAGAGTGGCTCTACAAAACTCTGTGATGATGGTACAGAGCCTGAGGTGCAGCCAGACACTCACATGATGAGCAGCGTGTCCAAGAGAGGGATAACGGCTTTATTCCACACTCCTCTGACATTCCTCAGCAAAACCTCTGTGAACCTCCTCACTTTCATCTAAAATGCCCAGCGTTGCTGGCAAGCTGCAGGTAAGCAAAGACTTCTGCCTACCTTCTTTTGGCTCAGCAGAAACCTCGAAGGCTCAGAGAAGTCGCTGCTGGCTTGGGTGGTGCCCGTGTCCCTGCGCGGGCTGCTCTGGGCGCCGGTGCCGCGGGAGAGGGCGCTGCGGGCCCGCGCTGCGCACACGGGCTGGGCACCGGGAGCCAAACGCTGCTGGAAACTTTACCTAACCCAGCCCCGGAGGGGACGGGCAGATCCTCGCGATCCGCTTGTGAATTATGTTGTATTTAGTGCAGGAGTCGCTCTGGCTAGGAGGGTGTTTTAATGGATTAATGCTCTTTAGAGTTCAACTGCTGCCCACCTGACAGGATGGTGGGGATTGATTCATACCATCAGATATCTTTCCCCTCCTATTGTTCTGTTTTGGTTGTGCCCGCAAAATACCCAGTCCTGAAGGTTGTCGCTAGAAAGGGGTGTTAGAAGTGGTCCAAATCTACATCAGCCAAGGTATGTTGTGTCACGGGCATCCGTTCTCTTCCCATTTCCATGGAAACATGGGCTTGAGTGGTGTCACGCAGAGCAGCCTGGCAGGATGTAGTGGACTCTCTCCAGGAGGAGCTGCTGGCAGCAGCGCACAGAAATCGCCTTGGTCTCTTCAGGTTTGGAAAACCAGGTAGCCTGGTCCTTTAGAGCAACAACAGCACTTGGTAGATCGCATCAGAAACAACAGCTGGGACAAACATTTAACTCCCTATTTCCTCCTTCCCGCCCTACCCTTCCGCATCGCAGTGCCCCGTCCAGTTCCGCAGAGAACGCTGCACACCACAGGCTCCGGTTTTTAATTTCCTGGGGGGCACAAGGGGAGGAGAGCACATCTTGTGGCGGCTGACAGGCTTTTTGTTGTGCGCCAGTCCTTTTATTAACCCCCCGCTAGATGATTCGCTGTCTGTGCTGAGCTGCCCCCGCTGCGATGGTGATGAGAGTGTTTGTAGCAGCAGGGCTGCCGGGGGGGATTACGGGGATCCCGCAGACCGGAGCGAGGGGCCGGGCACCGGCACACAGATTGCTGTCGTAGCCTCGCCTCCATCTGCCCTCTCGTCGCCCGAGACACCTCTCGTGATCCCCGCGGCGACAGCAGTTGTGTGTGATCCCCCCGTGGCCATCCCGCACCTCCCGTGTCCCACCTGGGAAGCGGGTGGCAGCCGGCACATGGATAGAGATAGCAAGATCTGCCATCCCCCACCCTGCCATCCCACAGACTCACCCAACCCCTCTGATTTATCCTACATCTTAGGCAAAAACAAGTGTTTCAATTCAATAATCTTGCCCAATTCCCCTTCTGTATTTAAGGCCTTAATTATGTAAAACGTTTATCCTAGACATGGGACTGCACAATTTAGGGGAGGAATTGAGATGTTTCTGAGCAGTTGTTTCCTTTTCCTTTTGGATCAGGCTTCTGGTGGTGGTTGATTATTCAAACAAATTAATTTGGGAAGTGCACACAAGTCCTAATTAGCTGCAATTATTCACTTATTTTCCCTCTGCTTCCCTACTACATCGTCAGAAATTAAAAAAATATCACCCTAACACAGTGTGCCCTGCAATAATTATCCCCCAGGCCAGTCCTGAACCTCTCAATCTATGATCAATGCCTTCATCTATCAGCCACAATTAGTTAAACACAACCCCACTTTCAGGGCTTTGATTCATATCACCCCAGAACAGTTTACTGGGTATTATAATCCAGACTGATGCTAATGCGGTCCTCAAGTGGAAGGGAGGGGCTGACTGAGATATCAACCCCCAGTTTCATTAAAAGCCAAGCAGTAGAAGGGCTCTCGATTTGAGGTGAGTGATGAGTAGGTGGAACTGTGTTCTCCTCTAGGGCCCGGCTGCTTCCCAGGGGAATAACACTACTGGAATCAGACCGGGGCAAGGCTGTTGCTCTGAATGGGGAAGGGAAGCTGAGTTAGGCCAGCACGATGGCTTTGTTGTCTGTGTTGAGTGTGTTCTGTTCCAGAGACACTTCTTTTTTTGGAAAGTATTTGCAATTTTGGAATTTGTTATGTTTCTAAACAGTTATTCAATATCCAAAGGCTGTTTAGAGCTTCCCGACAATGGTCTGTGATGGTCCAAGCCAGAGCTCCAGGGATGCTATAACAAAGCTCTTAAAAACAGTAAAATCATTTTACTTGAGATTCTTCTGGTGCTTTTAATAACCCTCTGCTCTACACATGGAGTGGTAAAAGCAAAGAGGGTTGTAGGGCCAAGCCACGTAAGGACAGCATCCAAATTCATGACTCCCTCCCCTCTCTGCTGTCAGACCTAAGGAGGTCAGACCTAAAAGGGGTGATTGACTCTGTTCCAGGTCTTAAACCTGAGAGCCCATTCCTTTTTTGCTGATGCTGGCCATGTGTCTCAGCCAGCATCCTCTCCCAGGATTGCAGTCTTCACATTCCTTTTACCCTGATTCACAGTCAGGTGCTCTCCTTCCTGGATGCCTGTTCCTTGCCCGTTCACCCTCAGGATTTCAAAAGCCTCAAATCCAACATCCAGGAGTCTGAGGACAGCTCCTGTTTTCCACAAAGGGCAGACAGCTCAGCAAATCTTCAGATGATAAGGGAGAATTATTTCCAGCTTCAAGCCACCTGGAATTAAATGGAGTTGATGATGCAGGGAGTCGTGACCCTAAGACTGGGAACAGAAAATCTAACTATGTTTGAGCTCTCCAGTAGCCCTCAGTGTCCAGTTTCATCAGTGCAACTGTCTGGGGGTTTCCAGGACATCTTCCAAGTGATAAATGTGTTTTGTTTGCTGCCCTTGTAGGACAAATGACTTCAGAGCCATAATCTAAGGGGACTAGGCAGGCACTGTAGGTCAGCTCAGGATTTGTGCTGGCTCTGTTGGAGGAGAGCCCAGTGTTTGCACAGAACAAGCAGGAGATTGTTTCCAGGGTCGGAAATGTTACACTTGGCCATCCCAGCAAAATTTACACCTCGGTACACAGTGGAGGCAGGGAGGTATGGAAAACCTCCTGCCCATGTCCAGGTCCAGCAGGGACAACAGGGGCCCACAAGTGTGGCAGCTTTGCGTGAGGGAGCTGCTGAGGAAACCACAGTCCTCACTTGAATTTGGGAGTTCATTCCAGTTCAGTGAGGTGAGGGATACTTTCATGCCCGCTCTCCACACAGGAGAGCTGCTGTTTGAGCTGCACCAGCGAGGCTGTTGCATCCAGAAATTATTAAAGCTGGAATGTTTCCTAGGCAAATTCTGTAAGTTCGATAGGACATTCAATTAGAAAAGAGGAATGAGAGCACAGGGTGTGCTGGTCGCTGAGTCTGCCTCTGACAGACCTCACTGAGAGCTCATAGTGGCTTTGCAGGGAGGAGCAACCACCATGTGAAACTCGGAAAATAAATCATTAGTTGGGATTTTGCTGCCTGTTTTTTTTTCCAAAAGCCCTGTACCCACCTTCTGATGATGATCAGAAAGCTGTTGCTTTATCTGTACTTTAAGCTTCAGCTTGTAAATAGCAAAGTCTTGTGATCAGAATGATTTTAGATGCAATGAAGCAAAAAAAAAAAAAAAAAAAAAAAAGCCAATGTCTCTGTTATCCACCTAAGAAAATGGAGTGATGGGCTTGTAACAGAGCAATAGACCACAGTGCCTTTGTGGGTGCAAACTGTTAGCCTCGGGTTTCCTGCAAGACAGAGGAACAAAGGCAACTTCTCTTTCATCAGCCACTTGAGCAGTACAGACCCCCCACCACCCTCTCCGAGTGAAAGACTCCACTGGTGTCTTTATTGCCAGGAGAAAATGAAAATTATATGCAAAATATAGACGAGAAAATTCGTATCTCTGCGTTTGAGTGCTGTGCTGGGTATGACATCACTGGGAGCCAATCAGCAAACTCCCTTTGTGTCTGGCTTTCTAATAAAAGCCACTTCATCAGAGTAATTTGCAGTAATAATTTATTCGCCTTCTAGGAACAGCAGCACCTGACTCCCTGAGCAGCCAGGGAGAATGAATGAGCAAAGGTCCTGAGCCCCAGATATGGCTGTGCCCTGGCTGGGCACAGCTCCAGCTCTGCCTTGATAAGAGTTGCCTTCAAGTTGCAGATAATAGAAGTGATCATATGTGTTCATTAATTTCCCCATGGCTGAGCAGCCCTGAAGCTGCTCAGTGCTGCAGGTGCCCAGAGCAGGGGGATGGCTCCTAGCAGGAAAAGTGGCTCTGGGGTTGGAAGTGTTGCACTGGGGCCACATGACAGGGCTCTGAGATCCTGGGCAGGGTGGGAAGGTTCCCCTTGCTCTGCAGGGGAGACAAGGGACAGCTTTGCATGGACACAGGGAAGAATCTGGCCTTTTGAATTTGGGGTTTGCCTGGGTGAGGGGCAGGGAAGCTTATGCTGGAGGCACAGAGAGAAACTGAGGCACAGCACCAGTGTGTGCAGTTCAGATGCCTGGTGCTGTGCAGGGGAGGATGCAGACACATGGGAATATCATGGGTATGGCCATGGTTATGGATTCTGGCAGTCGTGTCACTCAGTGCAGCTCGCAGGAACCTTCATTGCAGGATCTTGGTGGCATCCAGCCATACAGGCAATGAGTAATAGCTCTGTGAACAAGGATAGACCCCCACAAAAAAGAGCAGCACTCTGTGGGATCTCTCCCTGAATCCCAAGAAAATGTTGATTCAAGCAGCACTCCGGGGCTGAGTAATCTGGTTGTGCAGGAGATGTGTGGGTGCTCATCCCACATGTCTCTAGCAGGAACTTCACTGTGTCAGTAGTGGGAGGCTTTTCCAGAGCTGTGTGTAATTGCTACACTGGATGGATATTCTGGTGGTGTAAACTCCCCTAATCAGATTCTACACATACAATGCTGGATTTGGAAACACAACACAGAGCACTGAACAGAGACCAGCCCATGAAGAAACCAAAACAAGAGATCACTTCTACCTTGAATGATTTATTCTGTTTTAGGGCAAGCAAAAGTAGCAGAGCTGGGAACAGCAAGCAGATGTCCTGAGCCAGCCTGAGGAAGCCCAGGCAGAGACACCAATACAACCATCAGCACACAGGCAATGAAGATCTCCACTGAAGATGCAGCCAGGAAAAAGCCCAGCAGTTGTTCGGTGGCAGAGCGAGGGGGTCTTCAATCTCCCTGTGTGTAACAGAAGCCCTCCTCTCTGGCTGAGTTGTCAGCATTGTGTCTATGCAGCCTTTGAAGGTTTTGAAAGAAAAAACAAAATCCAAATCAACTAGTGGAGTGAACTTGCACTGTAAATCCTGCTGTGAGTGCATCCAAGCAAGCTTTGTGTCAGAGGTTTTGCTGGTTGTTCCCTCGGCCATGTGTGCATTGATCCTGGAGAACAGGACAGCTCCTGGTGGTGAATAACCTCCCTCTCAGCTCTTCCCTGGGGAAATGGTTAGCCAGCAGTCCATACTGTGCTCAGGGAGTCACCGTGGAGGAGGTACAACCTTGTTAGAGCTTGTTGGGAAATTCACAACGATCAGATCCCATGCCTGCATGGCTATTGGTGTACTGGGAAATACAAGAAGCACAAGAAGTGTAAAGGAGGATTAGGGGTGATGTGCTCCCCTGGGATTCCCAAATAAATCTAGGTATGCTCTAGTTGGATGTGTTACTCTTGAGGTGATACAAGCCTGAGAGGCCCTAAATGTCTTCACTAAGAGTGGGAGGTGCGTGGCAGCTTTCTGAATCCAGGCTTTCCAGGTTTTCCACTCCAGTCTCTCACTGAGGTTGAGATGTTCCCATGGGTGCCTCCAGGACCACTTGTAGCAACCAAGAGAGCCTGGCTGCAGCCCCAACCCCCACCAGGTACCACAGGCTGGCAGCGAGGGGTATCTGCTGATGATCCCTGGGAGACCCTTCCCAGACTGTGCTGGGACACTCCTTTGGTGACTCCAGGCACTTCAAACACTGAGGTGCCATTCCAGGTGCAAGCCACACCCTGATCCCTACTCCCATACTGTAAAGCAGCGCTGGGAGATTTTGGAAGTGTTGTCCTGTTTGGATTTCACCCATTTACTTGGTTAGGTTGAAGCACAGCAGAGGTAACTGGGGAGGGGGAGGTGGTGCTGCCCCCAGCCTCTGTCTGCAGGACCCTTTTAAGCCTTATTTATTGATTTACTTTCAGACGACATCCTTGGCTCAAATGAGTGCAATCAGAGGTGGCAGAACTCCAGAGCAGAAGAGCTTATAACATATTTTATAGGAATTGCATGTCATATCTGAAGGGAAAATGGAAGGGTAACATAAACACGTAAAGCCTGAGGATAATGTCGATTACTGTGTTGAGACAGTAGTCTCAGAGTCTGAAGTGATCTGATGAAGTCTGGTAGTGGAACTGTGGGCTAAGCTGCGCTTTACAGTCTGGATTCTTTTATAAATGAAGCTGTGTAAAACAAATTCTGGATTGCTGGGTCAGGTAAACAGGAAAGCAGGCAGCCTGCAGAGACCAGGCCACTTTGTCCTGACTACATTTCACGGAACCTGGCTTTTGGAGAACCTCTGCCAGTCACCCTGGCACCAGCTCACTGAACTTTGCCTCTTGGGGTTCTACCAGACAGAGATGTTAAGGCTCCTTACTCCATCACAGCACCACATCAGGTTTGTGTAATATCTTGTTTCCATCAGGGATTGTGTACTTTAAACCTGAAAGTGGTTTGCCTTTGTTGTGAACATGCCAAGAGAAACATAAGGTTTGGACTGCTTCAGTGCCTCACCCTCTTTTCTCCACTGACTTGGCCAGGCATTACTAGATTGTAAAACAGACTCATTATTAGCCTCAGATTAGGCAGCAGCAAAATTGCTTAAACCTGGTTTAACTGCTAGAAAAACTGCTTTACAGCCTTTAATGCAGCCCTTTTGTTCTTGGTTCATTATCCCAGTGGTCCATTCCCAGCCCCCTTCCCCTAGCTCTGCCAGGGGCTTGCTGGACTTGCTGAGAGCATCTCTACAGCTAGAAATGGATCTGATTTTTTCAGGATCTCTTTGTCTTGAGCACTCAGGGTGGCTGCCGAACACATCCCTGTGTAAATTGCCTGCATCCCTCGCTGACAAGTGAGAGGCCATTGCCAGCAACCAGGTAACCTGGCATTCCCTTCAAGCTGCCAGCTCCAGGTGAGTGGGTGAGCTCAGCCCTGGCACGTGCCCAGCTGGCTCTGTAACCCGGGGTCAATTGAGCCTTTCAGGATCCCACTGCTCCTGCTCCTGTCCCTGCAATCACAGACACGAGCTCTGGCTGTTCCAGCACCTGGGAAGCAGCTGAATGATGCTGGGTAGGCTCAGTTTCCCACACAACTCCCTGCCAGCTGCAGCTGTGGGCTTGTCTTTTCCAATATATGGCTACCACTAGCACACTGACATCACAGTTTGCTGTCTCTTTGCTCTGGTAGTGACTAGTCTACCTGTTGGTGGAGGGGGAGGTTTGTTATTCCCCTCTGCCCAAGGAGGACACGGTTCCCCTGCCTTGATGGATCTGAGGCTGTGCCTGCCCTGCTTGACACTCCTCAGGTACTGTCAGCTACATCACCTGCTCCATCCTTGGCTATTTGCCCAGCCCTCCTCTCTCCCTGCTCTGCATTCCCTCTCGGGGTGACCTTATTTACAAATTTTGCATATTTAATGTCCTGCTGATGACTCACAGAGCGATCACTTTCCTCCTAAACCATCCTGCACTGTCCAAATTAATTCACATTCTGCTTTCTGACAGCCCTTCCTGGACACCTACCTCCTGCCCTCAGCTCAGGAATTTTAAATCTCCTCATACTTACTCTTCCTTGCTCCTTTCTTGATGTCTCTTTCTCACCATCCACCCACCCTCTCCGTTCTCTTTGACAACCTTTCTCTAAATACCTGTATCTGGGCTCTGCTGAAAGCTGGATGGTTCTGCCCAAAGGTTATCTCTAAAATCCAAGTCGTCCTCCCTGTGCACCCAGCTGAAATCCCTTTGGAATGCCCGGGTTTTTGAAGCAATCAGATTTCTGCTACACTTATCAGAGCTGTGCAGAGTCCCGCACACCTTATCATTGGGATTTTCCTGGGGGGCTCTGGCAGTGCAGTGCTAAGGGTTGTGTGAGTGAGTCTCACCCAACCTGTCAGCACCTCCCTCACACTCCCTGTGAAGTGCCTGTGCCTTCTGCAGGCAGCCTGTCCTGGCCGTGCTCCATCCAACCATCAGCTGGATTTTCCGCTGCAGAGATACCGAGTTTTCCTGCCAGCCATGCCAGTTGCCATCTGCCACTGCATGTTACTCCCTCTGCAGCAGGGGAGCAACCTGTAGCCACTGACAAAGCCTTTTTTCCTTCTTCTAGATCCCTGCTAAAATCTACTGGGCTACACTGGCTGTCCACAGCTACTGCAACCCAGCGTCTGCCTTTGTGCTTGTGCTCCTTTGAGTGTGTATGGTCTCTTTGTGTCCCCTATGTGTGCCCTTGGGATGTGGGCACATTTCTGAGATTGTCCCTGTGTGCCATCAGCAAGATGAGGCCATCATACAGCCCTAAGTAGGAAAGAAAGTGTAGCCATTGGAAGCCTAAATGATTAAGTCAGGTCATTTTGGTTTCTGAGAGCAGGAAACACCAGGCTGGTTTCAGGGCTTGCAAATCTCACAATTCCCAGGCCCATTGTCGTGGTGTTGCCTCTGTCGAGCACAGCAACTCTGGCTCTCCTCCCACAGATTATCCGGGCATGCAAATGACCTCAGACAGATACACTGTCATTTTCTCATGCTGTGATTTTCCTTACAACCCCTGCAGGACATGACAATAAAATTACCCCTCTTGTTCCTTTCCCACAGACAATCTCACAGCATGTCAGTCGGTGTCACGTGAGCAGTCCCCCATCCATTGCTCCTGGGACCCAGGGGGTGATTTGGAAAGGATCTGTTGGGCTGTCACTCACCTCCATCTGCCTTCAGGAGAAGGATTCTGGGTTCCATGCTGTTTCCTCTTGTGCATGTGTGGCTCTTTGATCACAATTTGCTTCTCAGTCCTTCAGAATCACAGCTGCCCCATAAGGTTTGCCCGTAATCCTGCTGACATAATGCTCCCTAGCAAGATCTGGACTTTGCTTGCTCCCAGTTTGGGATTAGCTGCTATTTCTGATGATTCTGCTGTTGCCACAGATGTCCTGTTTTTTACCAGATTTAAGAGCTGTTTGAATCTACAGTACTCCTGACCTTCTCTGTCACTGTAATCTAACCAGCCACATTTTTACTTCAAGATTTCATTATTGAATCCATTTCGCTCTTTTTTGTCCCTACTGCCTTTTGTGCACAACATACCAGATCTGAACCAGGAATTTCTGTGGAGAGCCTGCAGCACTCACCAGTACTTGCCAGCAAGGTTCCTGTCTGGAAAACATTAGCAACAGAGCTCTGACATGATAGCACATGGGTTTATCTGGTATAGATCTTGCTTTCTCATCTTCCTCCCCAGAAGACTTCAGCCATGCACTGAAGTTTACACTCCTGGAGCTGAGTTTGAGCTGGTCAAGCCAGGATCAGAAATGCTTGCAGGCAGGAAGGTTTGTACTCAAATGTTTCTTTTTCCCACTTACTGCGGTGTGTGTTTCCAGGAGCAGGATATCAGAGTTGGTTGCCAGCTGCAAGCCAATGGCCATGTGGTTCTTTCCAGGGCAGAGCTACTGGTGAGATAGCCCCTTGGAAGTGGGGGGTGGAACTGCTCCAGGAATCTTCATCTGTAGAGCTGTCATGCAAGTGATGGGGATAGTGAGAGGCTGTGGGTGGCTGCAACTGAGCATGTTTGTGTTTTGTGGGTATGAGCTGTAAAAGGCATAGAATCAGAGAATAGCAGCCTGGTTTGGGCTGGAAGGGACCTGAAACTCATCCAGCCACATCCAGGAACACCTTCCACTATCCCAGGGTGTTCCAAGCCCCATCCATCCTGGCCTGGGACATTCCAGGGATCCAGGGGCAGCTACAGCTGCTCTGGGCAGCCTGTGCCAGGGCCTCCCCACCTCCACAGACAGAAATTCCTTTCCAATACCTCATCTCACCCTGCCCTCTGGCAGTGGGAAGCCATTCCCTGTGTCCTGTCCTCCAGACCCTTGTCCCCAGTCCCTCTCCAGCTCTTCTGGAGCCCTTTAGGCACTGGCAGGGGCTCTGAGCTCTCCTTGGAACCTTCACCTCTCCAGGTGAACACCCCCAGCTCTCCCATCCTGGCTTCAGAGCAGAGGAGCTTGAGCCTTTGGAGCATCTCTGTGGCCTCCTCTGGACTCTCTCCAGCAGCTCCATGTCCTCCCTGTGCTGGGCTCCAGGGAGCACTGCAGGTGTGGTCTCAGCTGAGCAGGGCAAAGTGGCAGAATTCCTTCCCTGGTCCTGATGATACAAAGCTCCACTGTGCAGAGGCTGTGTCTAGATCAGGTAATTTTTTAGAGGTCTGAAAGGTCTGAGCATCCAAGGATGCCCTCTGGAGAGTGGGAATGGAGCACAACTCTTGAAGGAGGAAGACAGTTTGTCCAGAGCATAGAGGAGTGTCTGTGTAGGACTAGAAGAGATTACAGGCAACCTTGCCCCTGATAAGTCACACTTTACTCCAGATGTTGTAGCAGATCTCTCATTAGGGGTAGAAATGAGCCAAGACACAGATTCTCATTCAACAACATGAAAAGGATACTAGTTTATTCTTCTTTGCAGCTTACCCATCCTGACTCTGACTGCAGCAAGCTCCCACTGAAGGGAGGACTGCAGACTCTGACTGCTGGCTATTTCCTGTTGTACTATGACTGCAAGTATTGGTTGGCAGACTCTGAATGCAGCTTTCATCTAGCTCAACTATGACTGCAGACTCCCAGAGCAGGCTCTACCTTCATCAGACACAGACTGACCTTTTGCAGCAGCAACTCTCTCCTTTGTTTTGTTCTTATTTGTGTTTCTCTGGACTGTTCCTTCTTCCTCAGGGCACCTCTACTTCCTCAAGATCATCTTTCTCCAGCCCTCTGCCTCCAAGCTCCTCCTAACCAGCCAATCTACCCGTTTTGTCACACTTATCTTTATTAGTCTCAACTGCCACCCATTAAGGGCAAGGCTATTCCTCTTCTTTGGTAATGAGTACAACTGTGACTTATCAGGGGCGAGGTTGCATGTAGTCTCTTCTTTTACACCTGCATGTCTGGAGTGGGAAAGGCTCCCTAGGCACAGGACACACTTTTTTTGCACCACCTGCCCCAGAGAAGTGATTGGTTAGGTAAATTTTCCATGTAGGTGTACTGAATATGAATGCTGGAGCTCAGAGTTCCACTCCCTTTCTGCATCTCCTGTGTCTGGCAGAGAGGGAGAAGCACTGGGGGAGGAATATCCCAGGCTTGCCCTGAAAGCAGGGACTAAATCAGAGTACAGTAAAAAGCTACTTCAATTTTTCTGTAATATTTTTTATGTTTGATAATAGCAGGAGTGACCTCCTGGTCAGATGTTTCAGGAAATGCAATGACCAGCTGTGAGAGGAGACCTTGGTTTCACCTGGCATCTTTGAGGTTTGCAGAAGCTCCCAGCTCATCACTGGCACAGGCAGCAGCACTGATGTTACCTGGGGGTTAGCCATGGAAAGTTTCCCATGGTCCTTTTTCTCCTGCCTGAATTCTGGGCAAACAGGGTTTGTGAATCCCTGTTTGTACAGTCAGAAAATGCCCTTATTCCCTTCAATTATAATCCCAAACTGAAAAATAAATTGAAGCAGGTATTAAATTAGGCAGGTTTTGCTTGAGTAAATATTTACCATTTGGGAGCCTAATCTACTCACTTTATAATGTAACCCTTTTTTATTTTTTATTATGGGTTTGCAAAAAAATAATAATGTCTGTTCCATTAGGACCTGCTGCTGGCTTAAGAGGATTTCACTCCCATTTTATGGTTTGGATCAAAGAGAATTTATTCTTGCAACAGATTTAATGATTCTTAGCTAGCATCTTCTTCCCAGCCGCAGCTAGACTGTAATGAAAACACCTTTAGCTTTGCTGACAATAATGATTAATCTTTCCCCCTACAAGACCATCTTATTACTTAAGTTTGGCTTAGGAGCTGCTGTTCCCTCTGGAGCCTGGTAAGGGCTTTGTCCTAGCACAGGTGTGACCTCAGTGCCTCCCTTGGCAGTCTGTCTTTGCCCCCTAATTGCTGGTTTGTGGCACTCCTCCACACAGCAGAGCTATCTTGGGGATGACAGGGAATTAATTACAAGAATTCCTGAATGATTCCATGCATGGAAGGGCCTTTGGCATGCCAGTGGGGAGGGATTGTCTAGAAATAGGGGTGAGGAGATGCAGGGCTGGAGGGCAGCTCCCACTGCTCCCTGACCTTGGGCAAGCATGGGGAACATGGATCTTCACCCCAAACCAGGCCACTGCTACCCCCCAGCTCTGCTTTTCCCTTTCCCACAGCTCCCAGAGGCACAGGCCATATCCCAGCCATCCTCTAGATCAACAGGGAGGGATGGGGATGCTCCTGGGAGGCACAGGAGGAGGCTGAGAGTGTAGGGCTGCTCTAGGTAGATGTCTGGGACAGCATTCCAGCAGATGATTTTGGGACGTTGCCTGACATGTGAGTCTGGAGCTTCATGCTGAGAAAATGTGTGGGTTAATTCCTGGCCATTTTGTCTGTGTTTTAAAGGATTGTACTAATAAAACCCCTGGAAAGAAGAAGGGATGATCCATTTGCCATTAGCAGGACACAGGTGCTGAGCAGCCCATCACACCAGGCATGAAGGAATTTATACTAGCTGAATTTGCTGTGCCTTTATTTCCCTCTGCCTTTGCCTGTGAGATTTTTGGGCAAGGTGCTCACACTGGAGATATTGTCTGAAGGAATCTCTTTGCCCTGGCTGTGCTGGTTGTGTGAAGAGAAGTGACCCTCAGAACCAACAATTAAAATAGAAGTGGGAAGGGCTGCTCACTCACCAAAAAGCCCTAACATCTATTCCAAACTGTGCCCAGCTACCTTCACAGGGGATTTCTCAAAGCTTAGGGAGCACTGGGGTGTCCCTGCAGGTCACTGCTCCTCTGCAAGGACTGGAATATGAAGGTGCTTTGTCACTGTGCCTGAGCCATGTGGGGTCGAGCAAAAATAGATGCAAAATTCAGGGCAAACTCAGCAAGTCATACTGAGCCAAGGAAACACACCCAACACTCCTATGGGATTGCAGCTCCAGTACTTTCTGACTTAGTTTAAAACAAAATTGCCCAAGTTTTCATTTTGAGGAGCCATTTAATTCAGAAATGTAACTGGCTGATGTTTTTAGAGCTGCACAAAAACTTGTAAAACCAAAACCAAACAGGTTTTCTTTGGGGTTGGCTGTGACAAATGTTTTTGGATTTGAGTTTTTTTACTTCAACAAAGGAACTTGATGGTCTTTTGTAGTGGCTTGGCCTGACAAAGTTTTGTATTTTTGACAGATACAAAAAGGATATTTTTTTCTGCTGTTGTTTTCCTTTTAGCTCAGTCCTTGAAAGGTCCTGCAGATGCCTGACACTCCAGCTGGCTGAGATGTTTGGCTGTGCTGGGAGACCCCTCCATCCTCTTCCTGGTCAGGAAAGAGACACAAGTGGGCCCCAGAAGACTGACTGGGTGGAGGGTGAAGGTGCTGAGAGTGGAGTTGTTCCGTGTTTGAGAATAAACGTGGATGAACATCCCTTACCCCTTGCTGATGGAGCACAGTGGTGTCCCTGCCTGCCCTTCACACCAAACAGGTGAGTTTGACCACTTCCTTTATTTTAAAAATCATTGTACCTGTATTTATAGAATCACAGACTGGTTTTGGTAGGAAGGAACATTAAAAGGAAGGTTCCACCCCCTGCCACCTTCCACCATCCCAGGTTTCTCCGAGCCCTGTCCAACCCAGCCTTGGACGTTTCTGTGATGGGGCAGCCACAGCTTCTCTGGGCAGCCTGAGTTTGCTCACTTATTTTGTTTGTTTTTTTAGTCATTGTACCCATAATCCTTTCCAACCAGCAGGTCAGGGTTTGTCATATCATGTGTAGGGAGGATGTTTTCCCTGTCCTTGCTGCTCCAGCTGGCTGCCCATTCCTGTACCACTCTGGGACTGTTTCTGGGCTCACAGCACTTAACACCATCCTTGAGTGGAGATGTGTTTTCTCACGTCCTGCTCAAGTAACAAAACCAACTTTCCAGTGTGAAGGGGACTGATCCAGGATGTTTGAGATTTAACTCTTCCATGTCTCACCTCAGAGCCTTTCCTGCTCTCTGGCAGCCCCCAGGGCTTGGGCAAGTCACGCTGTGTCACTGGCCCATGTTGTGCTGGTCAGCTGGATCACGGGTGTTCCACCACTGCCCTGAGCACAGGCACTTCAAAGAACTTTCCATGCACAGGAAACAGGGATATTAGAGGCACACTGTTTTATTGTATGCCAGTGTTCTTTCTGGTATTCCTGAGGCTCCATGTTTAACCATGAGCAGGAGGCACCACACACCACATTTCTGAGGGATGAGGGTCACAAGGCTCTTCACTCAGCCCAAGAGCCAAATAGCTCCAGGAGAGCTTTGGGGCTGGCTCCTTCAGGATCCTTCCTCTGGCAGCAGGGAACAGCTCAGCCTCACTGCAACAGGCACTGCTCAGACCCTGAGGTTGGCTGTCACCTTGCACCCCAGGGACAGACCACCTTCCTCAGACTGTGCTCTGGGAGGCAGTGCTGAGGTAGCCAGAGCTCCTGACAGTCTGGGAGAGTGGGTAGAGCTGGGGTTTTCAGTGCTGTGTCTTCTTTTCTCTCATGCCTTTGCACCCTTTCCAAGTGTGCATCAGCTCCAATCCCTCCCAGAGCAGTGGAGCAAACAGGAATGGAGTTCTTCCCACTGGGAAGAGCACTCTCCAGCTGCTGGTCCTCCATGCTTTCCCCCAGCAATGTAAACAGTTTACAGGGGACTTTGTAAACAGCAGATTTGTTTAGAATATTGTCTGCATTCCCCTCACCCTCATGTTCCCTTATTCAGCAGCACAGGGAGGGCTGACCTGCCATCTGTAGGGCCGGGGCTTGCCTGGTTAGAGGGAATGATGGTGACAACCAAGAGGAAGGAGTTGTGTGCACTCCTGCATTCTCTGTGAGCCTGGTGGACTGAGGGGACCATACACAAACACTGTGGCTGCAGGGAAATGTTTCTGCATGCAGCAGAGAGAGAGGCCTTTGCAGGATGTGAATGCATGGGAGAACAGAGTAAGCAGAAGAGAGATCAGCCACTTCAAAGGCAGGAGCTTCATCCCAGAAAAGCACTGCCCATTAGAAAAGCCTCAGAAAGTCATTGACTCCCTTGGAAACCTGATTCTTCACCTAGGGAAGGGAGACTGTTAAATCAACTCAGTAGGAGTAGCATTGGAGGATGTCTGTGCTCCCTGCAGAGCTCTTCATGCAGGGATCCACCCTGTGCTCACCTTCCCTCTTACCCTTGGAAAGGAGCAGAGGAGGGAGAGGGCAATTTCCACCTGAGCTTCTGCACCTGACACAGCAGCTCTATCAAAACTTCCCTCCCAGTAAATCTCCCTAACAGAAAACCATTAAACCTCAGGTGCACACACAACAGACAGGAGCAGTCTCAGGAGGGGCTGAGGGGAGCTTCTGGTAGGGGTTGACATGTCAAAAATAGGGTCGGGATGGGAAAAGGTTCAGAAGCAGTCAGGGAATGTTCCTCAAACCCCAGATGTTTAATGCAGCTGTGGGTGAGTTCAGTCTTCTCCCTGCTCAGACCCTGTAGAGGAGGGAGCAAAGTCTAAGTGTTTCAGTACATTTACTGTCTGTTGGGTCTTCTAAATTCTGTCTTGTAAGTCTGAGCAGCTTAAATCTGTGACAGCCACTGCCTCTTTACTGCAACATTCCCTGTGGACACGAGGGATAACTGCTGCAGTCTGGGCAGTCAGGAGCTGACAGCAGATTCTTTGGCTCTTGGTTTGCCCCTTTCCCTGCCAACCACAAGTTTGGGGCTTGAATTTAAACGTCCTGGATAGAAAGGACAAGATCTCCAAATGGCAGCTCTGTTTTGTTGCCAGGGAAGTCTTGCATCCAGGAGACACAAACAGCTCCATAAAGCCAAACACGAGGAGAAGCAATCTGACCCTATTTTCCACAGTGTGGGCTTCCCAAGTATGTGGCTGCTGGATGCAGTTCTGAATGGTCTCCACCTCCTCTGTTTGTGTCACCATGTGAGGGGCTGGTGACCTGCTCTGGCTGTGTCCATGTGGATACATTATTAAGAAGAAAAGGCCAGCAAGTTTTTCCTGCTTCCCTCAGAGGCATGGATGTGTGGCACAGACCCAGCCTGGCATGGGAGCAATTGTGAGGGCTTCATCCTGGATGGCTTCTCAGGATGCTTTAAATACCACATAAAAACCCTCTTTGCCTTTGGGGGATGTGAGTAGTTCAGTGTTGTCCAGCAGAATTCTGTTGATCTTCTGGTGAGCTCTAAATGTAAATATTTGAACAAAAAATTATCTTGTATTAACCTTAGAGAAATTCAATCTCTCTATACATAGTGAAATCTGGCTTGAGTCACAATTGGAAGTGAGAGGAGTAGTTTCATCCCCAGTTCCTCCACATTGGCACAGCATGTTGCCCATCATGGATGGCACCTTGTTCATCAGGAAGGGCTGAAAGGAGAGCTGGAATTGCTGGGCAGGATGAAGATGCATTGGTAGAGGTTGATATGGTCCTGAACAGGAAAGCAGGAGGCTCCACATTGTGTTGCATGACTGAGGCCAGTGATGGAAGGCTCGGGGCTGTCAGGATTGTTGATAGCTCCCAAACCTGTTTGCTTGCAGAGTCTGGATTTAGCCTGTAGCATGGGATCAGTTTTGCTATCAATCTCAAAGCTCAAGCATGTTTTCACCTCTGCTTTAGGCAAAACTCCCCTCTGATCAGCTCACTGATGAGCATGTGCCCTCTTGGGGGGACCATGGATGTTACAAGAAGGCTTCAGTTCCCTCCTTTCTTTTCTTGGTCACTCACCTTTGTCATAGTGTAGAGGAGACAGGAAGCTCCCTGGAAACCTCTGTCTTCACCTCCTGTCTGCCTAATTTATCCCTGGAACTCTGCTACAGCCTGGGATAGTGATAACAGACTCACAAAGGGCAGAGCGGAGTCCGAGGGAAGGAAGAAGAGTACACATTACCAAGGAGAGGCTAAGCAGATGGGTGAGTGGAGGGAGACAACAGCAGTACCAAAGCAGAAGTGGGAAAAGAGGGAAGAATTGTCTATCCATGGGGAGCTGATGGGCATGAGGAGAGAGCTCTCGCAGCCCTGCAGACCATGCTGGACTCAGAGGGCACTGGCAGTGTCTCAAACACTGATGTTCCAGCTGAGGAGCAGCTGCCAGCTGCCACTGCAGCCCTCAGGTGCCTTGAAATCCCACTTTCCTTGACAATCAGATCCCTTGGGTGGAAACATCTGGAAGTTCCCAGCATTCTCTCCAAACTCCCCCCTGCTCAAGACACCCAGGCAGGAAGGTCTGTCTGTTCCTTTTTGTACCCATGCAAAGGGAGTGAGTGCAGGGCTGAGCTGTGTCCCATTGATCCTGTTGGGAAGGAAGTTCAGCTCAGCTTCATTCCCTGTTTCAGGCCTTGGCTTGGGCGCAGTCACTCTGTGTGAGGGTTGGGAGCTCATGTGCAGGCAGGAGCTCCAGCAGGCTCTAGCAATTCCCATTTAGGTTTGACCTTTTGCTGGATATTAAAGCCTTGCTGTGGCTCAGTAAGATGAACACTGCAGCAAACACAATTCCTCAAGATGAAATATCTCTCCAGAGGATAATTCCAGCCTCTTTGAGGGTTGTTGGATTTTTTTTTTACCCCTTTCCTGCTGAATCATTTATTCCTGGTGTCAGGAAGGTGCAGAATGACTTTCCCCACTGGCTTTCAGAGCTTCATTGATTCTTCAACTCCCACTCCTGCAAAAGTGCTGGAACAGCAGCCCTTTGCTTCTCCAATTTTCCCAGGAGGGGAATGGGGAAGGTAGGGTCTCACAACTGAAGGAGGTCCTCAGGGAAACCATTCACAATGTGGGGGAGATGCCATCATATTTTAAGCTCTGTAATCCAGAGGCAGTGTATTTGTCTGCAGGGTTTTTTTTTTTTTGCCTTAAAAGCCTTTTCAGCACTTTGCTGAGTGGGAAAGGGAGCAGGACACATTTCACTGAGGTTGTACAGGGCACTGTGGACCTTTGGCCCTTCCTGCTTTATGGTTCACCGTTCCAGCTGAACTCTGCTCATGATGGGTTTGAATCCCTTCAGCCAAGGAAGGCAGTGTGCTCCCAAAATATGTGTAGTGCACAAATCCAATCAGTGCCTGGCTGCCAGGCAGCAGTGACTGAAGCCAGACCTCTGCCTGTCATCATCAATCCATTTGCAGCCCTGGCTCTGAGTTCACACCTTGTGCTCTCTGCTGCAGCTCCCTTCTCTGCACTCCTGGGAGACCGGGAATCCTCCTCTTCCAGCTGGGGGTGGGGAGATGCAAGAATGAGAGGCAATGGAGTAGGACCTGGAGGAAAGAGAGTCCCAGAACCCCACCTGAGGGGTGCCATCACATCACTCTGGGGTCCTACAGGAGCAGCTGGAGCCGTGGTGTGGAGCAGAGGGAGTCAAGTGAGTGTGAAGGGCAGGGTCCTGCTTGACCCCTCACCAGAAGAGGAGCAAATAGAGCAGGACTTGCTGTCACGTGGAGACCTTTCAGCCTTTCCTCAGGGCTGAATGAATCCCTGTGTCCAGCAAAGTTTTTCAGCAGATGCTGGCTGCCAAACCCAGAGCTTTGATTTAAGGAGTCTGAACCATGCCCATTAGCACTTACACGATTCCCCTGCCAAGCAGTTGTAAATGTTTCTATTTGTTCTGCACTTGGTCTGGTTCCTCCTGTTTATTATCTTAAATGTACCCAGGACACGACCCTGCTCCCCTTCTCCAGCACTCCCTCCAATTCCATTTATTTTCTGCTGCTTCCCATTAATCCCTGTAACACAAGTACCATTCAAAGGACAGAAGAACAGGAGGAAGGTGGATGTTCACAAGGGTGCTATGCCCTCCTTGGGATCAGGCACTGGCACCAGTGTTAGTAGGAAATGCAGAGGGATGCTGCCAGGGAGCTGGGGGCTGGAAAACGATGGCATAGCTCAGAGCTGGCAGACAGTTAAGTCACTCTTTATTGCAGTGCTGCACAGGAACAAAAAGGATCAATATTTATTAGTTGCAGAAAGCATAATTTTGCATGAAAGGCATTGATCAGCGTGTCAGCCCAGACAATGTCATTACATCTTTATGATTTGGTCAGCATCCCTCAAGGAATTAGGACATTGCTCCCCATGACAGACAGAGCTGGGGGGGGGAAGGAAGGGTTCAGCATGGTGCTGTGATCAGAGTGGGGCACAGGAGGGGTGTTTGGTGTCACAGAATGGGCTCAGGGGCACTGGTCCTCTACCTCATTGATCTGTGTGGTCAGTTTGTCACTGAGGTCTAAGGGCCACCAAGAGAAATTCCCTATTTCAGTCCTCTTTCCCAGTGAATTAAACTGCATGTGTGAAAGCTCCTCCATAAGTAACAGTGCACAGTGATTGTGGCTTGGAGGAGGCAGAGGAGCTCTGTGGCAGCCTTCAGCAAGGTATTGGAAAGGATCAGGTGGAAGTAGGAAGATGAGGATGGTGGAAGTTGTTGCAGTTTCATAGCTGGACACAAAGCTGAAGAGAAGAGACTTCTGGAGCTGCACTGTGGGAGATGACTGCTGCTCACATCTCTCCTTGCTTTGGTCCAGCAGTTCAAATCCTGCCTTTTCCATTACTGTGCTGGCCCCAGAAGAGACACAGGAGCACGAATATGGGTCTGGAAGCAGCAGGCCCTGTGGTTTTGCAGAATGCCTGAGTCAGGACTCTGGGGTCAGAATTCCCAGCAGTGCCACAGATTCCCTCAGGGCAAGCCACAAGCCCGCCACGCGCGTGGCAATTGCAGAGCTCGGCTTCCACTTGGATACCAAAATAATCAGCACCACAAAAACAGCCTGCTCCAGTCACTAGGAGCACAGCGTCTGCTCAGAAAAACCCTGAAAAAGTCCTCATGGGTGCAAGGAATTCTTCCAGCCTTCAACACTGTGCTGGATGTGAGCCAGGAAAACATGCCCCTAGCGTGGTAAAAAGATCCTGATGGGTTCACAGGCTGGTTGTGAGTCAGTCTAGGTGTTTGTAGATAAAAGGTGTCATCGAGTGAAGATGAGTGGCTCTGTCTGGCTCTCTGAATGATGAACGAGGTGTTGTTCCATACAATCAGAAGGAACGTCTGTGTGAATCCAGACAGTTTTTGAGACAGCTGCTCCTGCCTAACCTGACAGGCAGCCCTTCAGTCAGCAGGAGAGGCTCCTGAAGAGGTGGCACAGTCAGGTTTAGAGTGCCTGCAACCCACCTGCATTGCAGCTGGTGCTGCAGGGATTTGTGGATTTGTGGATCTGGTATCCCTGGCAGAGGACGCAGGAGGCTGAGGGACCCCTCAAGCATGGGAGCTCCGAACTGCAGCCCAGCAGGGTCCAGCATCACCACGTTGTTCCAGAGAGTTTGGGGGGACTGTACTGATGTAGGTGAGTCAGAGAGCCTGAGTGGGGGCTGAGGGATGTGTTCCATCCAGGAGCATTAGGAAGGAATGAGTTTTCAGCCCCACTTTTGCTTTGCCAGTTGGATGGAATGCTCAGAGCAGGCAGCTTTGCCTCATGGAGTCTCAGTGAAAGAATCATTAATTTTGTATTAGGACATAAAAAGTTTTTGAGCCGAACAAGCCCACAGAACTTCCAGCCCTGTATACTGTCTCCACAAGAAGCCAAGCTGGATGCCTTAAAGCAAGGCATAAAAATCCCACAATGCCCATAATTGTGCAATACTACCCTGTGAGGGGAGATTCCCTCGACCCCAGCTGGCAGCAGCTTCTACCCCAGAGCAGGAGAGGCAGGAGCTGCTCTGATTGTCACTGGAGCTGGAGTCCCTACAGATGCTGTTATTGTGCACAGAAATGTCCAATCCTGTGGTGAAACTCTCTAATTCTGATTCTTATAGTGCTTTTTTGATATGCTGGTGAGGAGCTGATAGTCTTGGATGACTTGCTGCAGGCTGCTCTTCGGATAGTAGAAAAGGAGCTTTGTTCCTTTCCCCATGCCAGTGCTTGCTCCTTCTTGAACTGTGGAATTACAGTAATTTCAAAACTATAAGGCGCACTGGAGTATAAGTCGCACTTCCGGGTTGCTGGCAAATTTCCGAACTCTGTCCATATATAAGGCACACTGGACTATAAGGCGCACCTTTTTTTTTTCCCAGCGAGGATCCACGCACAACAAAGTAATGAATTAGTAACGAAATCACACGATCGCGGGGTTTACTGGCAGGTGCTCAATTTGCAAACATTTTTCACAGATCGGCGCAGCCTTTAAACACAGCCCCAGGTGCCCTCCCCGTGCCGTGGGCCCCGGCACTCCTGCCCAGCCCTGGTGCTGGCTGTTGCAGCTGCCCTCGCAGCTGCTCTCATGGCAGCTGCCTCTGCGGCTCGCCCTTCCAGGTTGGCAAATTTCAAACTTTGTCCATATATAAAGCGCACCAGATTATAAGGCGCACTTCCGAGTTTTGATTAGAATTTTAGTCAAAAGGGTGCGCCTTATAGTCGTGAAATTACTGTAATTTAAAAGTGTCCAAGGCCAAGTTGGATAGGGCTTGGAGCAAACTGGTCCAGTGAAAGGTATCCCTCTGGCAGGGGTGGAACAGCCCAACCACTGTGGGATTGTGTGATTAACTCTCCCGCCGTGGTGGGGAGGAGCAGCACTGCCCATTGCCATGGGTCTATGGGCTTTTGGCTCAGGTGTTGCTCTACAAGCAACCATGTGCCAAAGGTAGGTTTCTTTGCCTATGGGATATTTAGTGGATATTCCTTAGAGAGGGATTGTGGGGTTGATTGGGGACTGGTTGATCTGTGGCTGGGTGTAACCTCAATCTTTGGGTGATAGAAGCACTTTGTAGTCTGGCAGGGTCCTCTCAATCCTCTTCCTTGGACATCTCAGCCAAGCCTCTTGCTGAGTGCCACGTGGAGCTGCTGGGATGCTGAGCAGGTGCTGTGTGACAGAGGCTGGGGCTGCTGCAAACCAGGTTGGTGGCTCACTGTGACGTTTGGGAGAGGAGCTTGACATGACTGTAATGGAATTTTTTTCGTTGGATTTTTGCTAATGAAGTAAAAACTTAGATTTTTCACCCATGGAAGAAGACCAGTTCCCAGACAGCCACCTTTAGGGTGAGATACCCATCGCAGACATCACCTCTTTCACTGGTCTGGCATCCCCAGCCCCCCCATCCCTGGGCATGGGAGAAGTTAAGTCGAGGACTCCCCATGAATGAGCAGCAAAGTTTGTGTCTGCCTGCTGGCAGAAGAGGAGAGAGGGATGGAGGCAGGAGAGCAGGTCTGGGCATGCACAGCGGGGAGGAGGTGACACTGCCTGGGATAATTGGACCATTAAATCTCACAAAGGCGCCGACACTTACACAATGTGGCTCAGGGAAACAATCACTCTCCAATAGCAATCGTAGCTATCTGCAACCATTTTTCTGCTGATCCAGTGCTTAATCCCATTGTTCAGACTCTAGGTTAAATTGTCCTCAACCCACAGTGCAGAGGCCAGGTATGTTTGCAGAGATATGCAGGAGTAACTGAGGGGAAATTTTGGCTCAGAAATCCATTTGTAAATGTCTCTCAAATGTTTGCTCCCGTTCCCTCTGCCTCCTCTTTGCCAGCCCTCCCACCTCCAAAATCTCCACACTGAAGGGAGCCATCCTGGTTCTCTGGTCAATCCTCCTTTATTCTGCTCTGCTTCTCCTAAGAACAAAGAATGCCAGAACTGCCTGATACAGTCACAAAATTGGCTTCAAATCCTTCTAGTTTGCAGAACTGCTTTAACTCTCTTTATTTACTGTAGGTCTGGGGAGGAGGGGTTTAATCCTTTAGCCGCATTCTCAGACTCTTCAGCTGTGGGAGCCCAGAATGCCATTTTTGCAGTAACAAAAGTGGAATTTTGCATGCAGACACAGGGCCCCAGGAGCTGGGGACTGAAGAACACCCTGTTTCTGAAGGCTTTGTAGTAAAGTTGTGGCTCTGGGTGTTTTGGGGCTCTCAAGTCTGATCCTGGATAATATTTTTATAGGCTCTTAATTAACCTGCTCTAATCCATGGAGCACATCAGTCCCCACCCTTCCCCCATCCCCCCATGATCGTTGTTTGGATGATAAAATGCAGCAGGAGGTTTGACCAAGGCTGTTCAGATTCCTGAGTTTGTGGTTGGGTTTGTGGCGCTGGGTGTCCCTGGCCAGGGGCAAAGCCCTGCTCCCATGTTTGGTCACTGATCCTGTTCAGTTCTGGAGTGTTCAGGGAGTGACTGTGCTCATTGCTGGGGTGCTGGCACAAGTCCTGGGGCTAAGACACTCGAGGTCTGGGATTAAAACCAAAAGCAAAGATAATTTTACCCATGTCATGTGTTTTTCAGCAGAAAACCCTTTCTCAGTCCCATGTCTGACCAGGCAGGGATTGCATAATGCTGCAGATGTTCCAGCTGTGCTGCTGAAGCGTTTGGTGTTGCTTCTATTTTGGTTGAAAGATGATTTACAGGTGTTACCTGGCACAGTCACGTAGGTGACAGCAGGACAGGAGTGTGACCCTTTGCCTGGCGGGAAAGGGTTGGATTGGGACAGAAAGAGACCCCAGATTGGAGGACACAGTGCTGTGGGACATCGGGCTCAGGGCTGACCATGAGGTGTGGCTGGAGCTCCTTGGGGAATGTGAGCTGGAAAGTTTGTGACTCCCAGTAATTCATTCCCTTCCTGGGGCTGTCTGAGCTCCATTAAGACTATCCAGAGATGCCTGGGGTATATTTATTTTCCTCTTCTTTTCCCTTTGATGCCTCCTTCCTTACTGTGGGAGACTCCTGCAGCTCAGGGTTGCCCTTCTCTGCCTGGGCTGGCCAGGGCTCCCTTGGTGAGCAGGTATTAATGGCAGGGGAGGGCAGGACCTGTGATAACTCAGCCTGGCAGCCCCAGCAGCACCGAGCTGATGGAATGGTCTTTGGAGACTCAGAGAGCTTCAGTCAGCACTTCTGCCTGGAAAGAGTCATTGTGAAAGGATGAAAGAAAGTCACCCCAGATCCTAGGATACAGGTTCTTCCTTTGGGAGGGTGTGACTGGATTGCTACCAGCAATGTGGTTTAATTTTAAAATTCGTTTGAACAGAGAATTAAAGAAGATAATGGACTTTCCCTCTGCTAAGGATTTATACACATCCATCTCACCCAGCCCCTCCCACCCCTTCACTGAGCCCCAGGCAGAGATTTGAGGGCTGGTTGTGACTCAGTTTCCTGCCGCTTGAGCAGGGAGTTGGGCTCTGGGTTCCCCAAATTCAGATGTGGGACTCTGGGACCAAAGCACAGTCTGGAGCATGTTCTGTGGTGGCCCAGTGTGACTGCAGAAACCTCCTCCTTTGTTCTTCCAGTGGTGCTGATGTCATGGTGCCATCCTATTCCTTGCAGATGGTTTTCGTCACCCTCCCATTAAGCCAAGCCAGCCTGCTAGCACAGCACATGTCCCAGGACCCAGATTTGTGAACCAGATCAGCTGTTCCTGCTGCAACACCTGGTGGGCTGTTGCAAAATGCTTATTTCCTCATGTCCTATTGGCCTGGAGTCATTCCAGGACACCTTAGGGGTAGGAAGCACTTTTAGTTTGTGGGCAGGGGTTGTCACTTATCCCTGTTGCTCTTATTTTCATATCCTCTACACAGTGATGAACCAACTCAGTGCCCAGGAGAGTCACCCCAGCACCTGTCCCCTACAAACTTGGGACACATGTGGAGGTGCCTCCTTATATCCACTGTCCACCTTGGGGTGTTACAGGGATCCCAGCTCCCTGTGTCACTGCCTGACATCACCTGCAGCCCCAGCACTGGTTCCCAGCTGGAATGGGGTGCTGTGGGGCTGGCAGGATGGGAGCCAGGACTGGCAGCTGGCTGGGCAAGGGAACCACTTCAGGCATCACACTGGCCTTGGGCCCAGTCAAATATCTTCTGTCACTGATCCTTATGAGTTTTGTGGCATCCCCAAATGAGGCACAGGGAATTACAGAGCAGCCAGCTTTCCTTTAAAGCTTGACCTTGGCATCAGGCTGGTAGCATGGCAAGGAAGAGAGGTGAGTTAGCTGGCAGCCTGCCTGTGTGTGCCAAGGGGTCTTTAAAGCCTCAAAGGATGCATTAGTTTGATGTCAGAGGCTTTTGTTTGCGGCATTCCGTGGCATAATCCTCTTCCCTCTGCGTGTGTGTGTACGTGTATTTCCTGCCTGCATCCCTGATGCTCCCCCATCCTGTGTCCAAAGAGCTCAGCTAGGCAGCATGGACAGCTCCAGTGAGACAGATGGAGATGGATCCAGGCCTCTGTGGGAACAGCTGCATCCCTGACAGTCCCCTTTGGTCATGCACCTGTTAGGAGCTATACTTAGCATGGGAAAACTTTCCAGAAAAGGGAAAGCAGGGCAGAAGTGGGAAGGCAGAAAGGTTGGGAATTTGGCCTCATTCTCCTCAGCAGGTCCCAAAGCTCCAAAACTACCTCTCAGTAACAGCATCCAAAAATGCCAATCAGGTGAGAACAGGCAGTGCTCTGAGGCCTGCTGGCACTGTCTGGGGACAGCCTGAGTGAGTGATGGCTTCATAACTCCTAGGTAGGGTGCCAGGGAGTGCCATGTGGTCCTGGGCACTTGGGAGCTGCCATATGGGAGCTGTTGGGGATCCTGGAGCAGCCACACGCCGGGGGTCACGGTGCAGACCTCTGTGTCCATCACAGCTCACCCAGGGCTGCTGCAGCTCCTCTCCCTTGTCCTGTCTGCCTGTGCTCCAGCCTGGCTGCCACACTCAGCCATCCATCCTCAGCCCTGGGCAGTGCCAGCTGCCCATGGAGCTCAGGATTGATGGATGGATGAGGAAACCTCCTGTTGGTGCTGGGCAGGACTCTGTGAGGAGATAGGAGGCTCTGCAGCTCTTCCTCTGATAAATGAAGAGTCCTAAGTTAGATGCTCACAGCCTCATGGCAAATTAATGTGCCTTGTCCCCCTTCTTGCAGCAGAGACTCCCTGGGAGCCTGGCACAGAGACAACAGGTCCAGGTGGGTTTTAAGGCCATGTTTTCTTTGTGTTCTTCTCCTTTTGTAAGTGCTGAGCTGCATTTTCAGCACCCAAGTGTCCTGTTGGCACAGGAGGTCCCCAGTGGCCATCACTGCTGTGTCACAACTGCGGCCTCTCTATTCCCCATCCATCTTCATCCCTGGAGAGAGACTTCCCTTTCCAGAGCTCCTGCTGGTGAGGAGTGAAACCCTATCCCTGCTTGGTGGCTGCAGGAAGCTTTGGATGGATGAGAATCCAGCGCGGTTGGATGCCTCGGGAGCAGCAGGTGCTGCTGACAGGCGGTATGGCCTCCCTGGAAGGACAGTGTCCCTCTCCAGCTGCTCCCTGCTCTGCACAGCCTGTCCAATACCTGCTCCCCACTTAGCATTCCAGGAGTTATGGCCTGAGCTGGTGCTTAGGGAGGAGTTTTGCTGTGCTTAGATGAAAGATGCAACAGGCACTTTAAACTGCACCGTGGTTAAATTGAGCTGAATTTTCCAATCCCTGCAGCTCTCAGCTCTGCTTCTCTGCCCTCTTAGCAAGAGGCAAGGAAACTGTTAGGTGGCTTTTAGGAGCCACATCTACTAAATGTCTTCCCTGAATGATGCTGTTGTTCAGTACTTCCCCAGCCTCAGGAGCAAGGTCTGGGTGTGAAACCAGGAAAGGAAGAGGGAACACAGCACACCATGTGGATACCAGACACTTCTCCAGCTGATAGGATAAATCCATGTTATTCCTAACTGCCTCACCAAGATTTTTGTGACACTGGAACAATTCGCATTTGCACACCTGTGCAGAAATGTGAATAGGAACATCTTAAAATTTCCAGGTGCTTGAGCCCTGCTGGTAGTGCCAGCTCTGGTGCTCCAAGATTGGTTTCTGTGCCACCAGAAGTGAGGAAATGCTCATGTCCTTCCAGTGGCCACTTACAGCTTTTTCCTTTTAAGATTGAGGAAATCCTTGTCACATTTCCTAATGTTTCTGTGTGGTGTGAGGAAGTGATCATGGAGAGACTCATACCTATTTCTACTTGGGAGTGGGAGAAACAAAAGGTCATTCCTCATCTCAGTCCTGGGCTTGGATTGAACCTGGTAATCTGGGATAACTGGATAACCTGTGTAGTACTTGCCAGGTGCTTAACCTCCCTCTGTATGCCAGGAAGGCTTTCTTGGAACTGGAGGCACTGGCCAACATAAATTGCTTCTGTCAATGTGCCTTGTTGGTCTACATCAAAGTAGAATTGATAGTTTAAAAAAGCCCTAACAAAACGGGGTTTCAAAAGGCAGAGTAAGTCATAAACAGACAGGAGTGTTGTGCAGGTCAGGTTTCACCTGGCAGCCAGGGAAACACAGGGGTTCTGGCTCTGTCAGGGGTGATTCATTGCACTGGAATATTTCAGGGGAGGGGAAGCATCCAGGAGTTAACACACTGCTGCAAGGAGAGGAGCTCTGAGTGGGTCGGGTTTGTGCCTCCAACTTTGCTGTCACAGATTTCACTGATATCATCTCTATCAGTGTAAGTTATCTGTTTCCATTTAACCTAGATGAAAGCTCGAGTGTGGTTATGGCATCCTAAGGTTGTTGGAACTTGTTAATAATTTAGAATAATCAGGTCAAATTAATTCACTCTTAAAATCGAGCTTATTTGCATTGGCTGGTCTGGTTTTTTGTGACAGATCTCTCTGCGGGCATATGTTTGTGTAAGCTTTTTGTGTGTGCTCATGAGTGTTTGTGTGCATACGTAATTTCCTTCTCCATCTCACAACCAACAGAGGCTGAGCTGGATTTAAATGTTGTGCAGGAAAAATGTGAAGAAGGTCCACCCCAAAGTGGAGCTGAATAGCTGAGGTATAAATCCACAGGGAAAAAAGGGGTTTGTAATGGAAATGCTGCCTCGTTTTAAATTATAGCCAGGCATCTGTGAGGCTGAAATTCCTGCTGCAGCATCCAGACGGTGCCTCAAGCTGGCTGCATGTTCCCAGAAATGAAGAACCCGCCCCAGCGTACCTGCAGCCTGACCTTTGAGCTGACACTGCGGTGCAGCGTTGGTGCTGCGCGGGGCGGGCGCAAACGCGCAGTGACAGATCGCTGCTGACAGGGACAGGCTCCTCTAGCTGCATTTCTCTGCAGCCCCTGCCATATATCCAGGGGTTTGTTAGAGGAACAACAGCACCAGCCAATAACCAGTTGGTCTAAGCCCCTGGGACAGACCGTATGGCCCACACTGTGCTTCCTAAGCTGTGAGTGTGGAGTAAATTCAGCTGCCACAGTGCTTGCAGCCCTCATGTTACACAGTGAAGGAAAACACCCGGGCGTGCGTCTGTCTGTGGCAGAGCCTGTACCTATAAATAACAGTGTTTGTGTGTGTGTGTGTGTGTGTGCATATTTATGTGTCTATGTATTTATTGTGGGTGAGGCTGGTTGTAGAGCAGCCCAGAAAATGGAAATCCTTTTGTGCAAATCTGCTTGCATGGAGGCAATGAGAGCCAGGAGACCAGGGGTGATGAATTGGCCCAGAACCGCGATGACAGTCCTTTTTTTTTTTAAAGTCAAAACAATTTCAGGGAAAGGGTCTCCAAAAAAAGGTCCAGTTTCAGGAGGTAGCACAATTGAATTTCTGGTTCCTGGCTGCCTGCCTGGAGGGCCTCTTGTCACTTTTACTTTCTTCCAACAAGGCAGAAGGTGGAATTGACAGCAGCCTTCCCGCCAGGCTGTTAGGGAAAGCAGGGAAGCCAGATGCTTTGCCTCCCTGCTCCCTCCCCTTCTGCGGCCCAAGAGCCGGAGAGGTAAGTTGCTTAACTCTTCCATTCTCCCTCTCCAGTGTTCCTGGTCTGACCCAGCAGGGATCCTGAGGAAAGAAATGCCTGGGAGTGGGCACAAAGGGTCTTCACTCCAGAGGGTGCGAATGTGTCACAGTAAAGTGCCTTTATGCTTTGTATAAAACAGGAAAATCAGACTTTTATACACAATGATTCTGCAAATGGTGGGAATGGGCTGATACAGGAACCTCTCCCCCAGGAAACCCAGGGAAAATAATATGATTTCAGAGCTTCCAGCCCAAACCCACTTCTAAATTCTCCCTCAGCCCCTGTTATTTATATCACTGCATATAGGGTACAGTGTAGGTGAGAGCTAGAATATTCCTGTAATTTCTCCAGCAAGGGCAGTGTGCTCAGCCCTCTCTTTTCTTTGTGTAGAATTATCATCTTTAGATGTTAAGGGATGTGGAAGGTTTTGGTTGCTGTTGAATTAACATTTCTATATGCATCATTTCACTAGATAATTTGCTGACTCTAAAATTTTTGTGTAATCAAATTGGCTGGCTGTTTTAACATTTGTCCAACACCATTTTTATGTGGTAGTTAAATGAAGTGGAGAACAGAGCCCTTTCTTTAGCCTTGGGGCTGTAGCAGGGTGAGGGTCTCCAGTATGGTTTTTTGAGACAGGACCTGCTGTGTGTCAGGGGTTGTGCATTTCCAGCACTCACAACCCACAGAGCCCTTTTTAGTCTGTCCACAGGTGCAGAGTGGCGTGACAAAGTGGTAGCAGATGGTCAGGAACTGACACTCTCTGTCTCCCCAAGTTCATCTCATTGCCAAAACTTTGGTACAGTGGTTAGGGTGAGAACCCTTCTCCTTTTCTACTAAGGACAAGAGGCTGTGCCAGGGGAGCTTCAGGTTGGACATCAGAAGGAATTTCTTCTTGGAAAGGTTGGTCAGACATTGGAATGGGCTGCCCAGAGAGGTGTCCAAGGAATGCCTGGATGTGGCATTCAGTGCTCTGGTGACAAGGTGGGGATCAGTCATAGGTGGGACTTGATTGTCTTGGAGGGCTTTTCCAACCTCAATGATTCTGTGAAATAGCTCCAAATGGGACCAAACCAGAGCCTTGAAGGGAAAATTGTGCCAAGGTGGGTTTAGACCAGGTATTAGGAAAAAATTACTCCACCGAAAGGGTGGTCAGGCATGGGAACAGGAAAGTAGTGGAGCCACCATGCCTGGAAGTGTTCAAAAAATATGTGCATATGGCACCTGAGGACATGGTGACCGTGGTGGTGGTGCTGGGTGGAGCATTGGACTTGGTGATCACAGAGGTCTTTCCCAGTGGTTCTGTGGTTCTGTTTCTGAAGTTCACCTGCACTGACACTGCCAGACTGTGGGCAAATGGCTCTGCAACCTGTGTGCTCTGCTGAGGGCCACCCAGGTACCTCCAAAAGCAGGGAAATTGTAGGGTTTCCTTAAAAGCCATACAGCCCTTCTCCTTCTGTGTGCCTCTTTATGTCTCTCCATACCCAGGAGCTGGATCTCTGTGCTTTACACTCTTCCCTCATGCCTTGGGTCCTTGTGCCACCTTACCCAGGCAGGGAGGATGGTGATGGAGCAGGCATTCCTCTGGATTTGGCATGCTCAGCTCAGGCAGGAGGGAGCACCAGCCTCAGGCAAGCCACGAACATTTGTCACCTGCAGCAAGGCAAAAAGTGTTGCCCAGAACAGCCTTTGGAAATATTTTAATTAACCCTGGTTGTTCTGGCAATCAATGAACTTGAGGTAGAGATCACAAGTGGAGACAAAGTCTAAGGGGAATTTTATGCTTGGAGTCAAATTTCAGCAATGTTTTTGAAGCGTTTCTAATTGGGATGGTTGAAGAGCCATCCATAAACCTTCCTGAATCCAAACACTTCTGATGCATGTGGGAAGAAAATCAGTCATGCAGCTCTAGCGCAGCACTGAGAGCTGGAACAACACGTGGCTTCTGAAAGAGCCAGCCTAACCACTGAGGTCTTTCTGTGCAGCTCTACAGTCAGAAAACTTCTTTAATGGACTGTAAATCAGAAAAGGAAATTTATTTTTTGTTTCTTCAGGCTTGAAAGATGAGCGTGCATCTGCCCGACAGCTTTCAGAGAGAGCCATCCCTGCCAGCCAAAGCAGATTCTCCATGCCTGCTTCCAAGCAGCACAAGCTGAAACAACTGGTGGCAGAGTGGGGTGTCTGTACAGTCCTAGCCACGAAGAGAGGTGATTATTCCTCCCTCCTAATTCCCTTCCCATACGGAAATTATACTGTGCTAGAGGCGTGCACCTTCCTCTGTTCTGTCAACATGCCTGCTAGGAAGATTTATTTCAGTAATAAGGTCTTAGCAGTGAAACTTAACAAAAATGAGGGGGCAAGTTTATTAATTATATATTTTACAGTTAATTAAAGATAATATTTAACAGAAGTAATTGCAGGTGTGTGCATTGATGGCACAATTAATTTCCAGTAATAAACGGGTTGTGTGTCCCTTTGTGGGACTGATCAGAAACAAATCCTGCCTCGTGCTAAACCGCTCTTATCTCTTTCCATTTGCAGGAGATGAAACATCCTCCTGCTCACAGCACAGGGAAGAGGCTGGAGCTGGGCTGCTTTCTCCACAACTGTGAAACTACAATGAAATGGGGATTCTTTGTTCATGTTTCATTGGCTTCTCTGAGGAAAACAGCGACCATAAAATGAGACGGAGCCTTGGGGTGAGTGCAAGACCCACCACCAGTTCTTCCAGCTCCCTCAGCTGGGCCTGGTTCCCTCCATCCCATCCTGCCAGTCCTGGGAGGCAGGAAAGCTTTGTTCCACAGGACTCAGGCCTTCCACCCCGCAAGCCGCTTCTAAGCAGTCTCTTCCATTTGTGCTAAAATGCTGTGTAGGAGCACTTGTCACTCATCTCAGCTTGCATTCAGCATGTTCCCAGAACCTGGGCATGGATGTAGATGAGCTGTCCATGTGGGAACTTGCTGGGCTCTCGGAGCACTTGCTCCTTTGGAATCTGACACAAAGGGTGCCCCTCCTGTGTCCTAAGATCTGTGCAGTGGGAAAGTTTATTGTGCACTATCACTCCTGCACTATCATTCCTAACACCTTTCAGACAGACTGGTAGGTTCTACCTCATGCAGGTGTCCATCTCCCGTTATCTTCCTCCTACCTGAGGTCCCCACAGAGCCTGTGACACACAGTTGAGTGATTTTTATTCCCTCCACTTGAGGGAAGTAGCTTACAATGTTTTAAACTGGTCCTCTGTGATTGACTCATGCCACCTATTTCTGAAACACAGCCAATAAGGTAAGAGAAGATTTAGAAAAGTTAACGGTGTCCAGACCTTTTTAGGACAGGAAGGGAACTTTTGGGCTCCCAGCACAGCTGCTCAACACAGAGCCATCCTGTGAGAGTGTGATGTTCCCTCCTGCTTCCTTTTTTATTTGTTATAGAAGCTGTTGGTGCAGTTGGTGGGTTCTCCCCAGGGGCAAAGGAGCTGCTCTAGGAGCTCTGCACACCTCCAGGCAAGGTCCTTCCTATGGAGGAGGTGATGGGAGCTGGTCAAGGAGGTGCTTTTCCAAAGGCAAGCCACAGGGATCAGGGCTCAGTCCAGCCTTTTTAATGTCTTCATTATTGAGGAGAAAGATGGGGTAAGCATCATGTGAATGACATGGAAGGTGAAAGGAAGAGGGAGCCATGCCAAGGGCCACAGCTGGGCTGTGTCTGGCCTGATTTTGTGAGTAAAAGCAAAGAGCTGGGGCTGAGCCTGGGCAGCCTGAGCAGCAGGCTGGGTTTGTTGAGGGCAGTTTTGAGCTTAGTGTTAGCTGCTCTGCTCTAAACCCCAGGTTTTCTGCAGGTCCATCTTGTAAATACTTAAATGCTGGAGTAGTAGGCCCAGCAAGTCTGTGTGGGGGTTTGCAGGCAGGGAAGGGAGCAGAGTGTGTGTGAGCTGCGTGTCTCCCTCTCACGTGTCTGCACCCTTATGTGCAGTCTCCCAATGCCTTCCAGAGAGATTTTAATCCAGAGAGCTCTGACAACCTTTCAGGCATCAATCACCCAGCGCCACAACACCCCTGCAAGGTCAGGCAGTGTTATCAGTCTCCCCTCGGAGCAGTGTTTGTGCCTCAGCAAAGAGCGATGGGTGGAGGGAGGGAGAGTGCCTCCTGAGATTTCCTGCAATCAGAGCTTTCCAGATTCCTAGAGCCGGGGGTGGGATCCAGGTCTCCTGGAGCCTTGCTGCCTGCCCTGACCACTGGAAACACTTCCTCCCCACAGAAACCTCACCGTGAAACCACCCACTGGAGCAGGGCTTTGTAGTTTGGCAGGCAGAGCACAGGCTCTGCTCTACCCGATCTGCGGGCGCATTTTTGGGGTTGTGTGTTTACTGAAATCTTGGCTTTGCTGGTCTGCAGAGAATAAAAGTTGATTGTTGAGCAGCCAGGGCTCGGCGTCGCCCTGCCTGTACGGGTAAGTACCGTGCACAGCCAGACCAGGCCAGGGGGAATGCTTGTGGGGCTGCAGGCTGCTCGTGTGAGGAGCCTTGTCTCTGCTCTGTGCTAAACATGTCTCCGATTACCTGCTCTCACTGGAGCTTTTCTGGCTTCTCCAATCCTTTCCTTGGCTGCTCTGGCTGCAGGGCCTGTGATAGCTGGCGGGATTTATTTATTTAATAATAAAGCTTAACGAGTGGGTTGTTTTCCAGGCAGTGGCTGTCTCTATGGAGCCGGGTCATGATGGGGTTGGTGTGGAAGGAAGCAGGGCTGCTTGGGGAGCTTAAAATCTGCCAATCCCACTGTTCCTTCTGCTCTTCAGCCTTCTCCAGTAACCCCTTCTTCCTGCATTGGCAGGAAAGTTTATGGCGCTGTGCAGGCTGTCCAGACCTTGCCATTTCCATCTCTCTCAGGATGTGGCAAGGATAGTAGAAGAGGGAGTTCACCCAAGGCTACAAACAGGACAATATGACAGTAAAGAGAAGATGATGGAACACAAACTCTTTGTGTGCCCTCTCTGGGCCTTCTTTTGGTCATTTCTCCTGTGCAGATCCCTACAGTTGTCCCAGCATGAGTCTCCTCACCCTCTTTTACAAGGGACAATGACATCCTTCCCACAGGGCTTAGCAATGCTGTCTTTATTCTCATGGCTGGGAAGCAACTGCACTCTTTTGAAGGATGGATTAGCCACGGTTTTGAAACAAAAGTCAGAGGTTTGTGCTCTGGATCCCAACCTGAGGCATCTGCTGGTTCTACTCTGAAGGGCTCCCCCAGCCCCAGCTTCACACATGGTACCCACAGGTTGAATGGGCCACTGTGCTGCTGTAGAAGACTTAATTTTCTTCATCTCCATGAAATCCTGAGTTGTGTGGTGCCTGCCTGACAGCTCTGCTTTGGGCAGAGGTCAGTCAAATCATTCCCACTCTATCACCAGTGCTTTCCTCCCCTTGGGATTTACAGCTGGATGAGGAAACCCACTTCCCTCACTTTCTGACCTGGGCAGTGTTCAGGTGCATCTTAAAAACTCCATGTTCTGTCACAGCACAGCTCAGCCTTGGGATGTGGGAGTGGAGGAGGTGGTGTTCCCTGAAGGTTTGGCTGCAGGAATAAATCTGTACCTCCACACTCTGCCCATAAAACTGATAACACTGAGATTGCTTTACACATCAGCAGCAGAATTGAGACAGTGGAGGCAATCAGGACCCAAAATAATTATGCTTATCATCTATAATCATCACACAGAGTCTAACAGCACATTAGCACTTCCAGCAGGCAGTTTTCAGGAGCAGGGAATGCAGGCAGTGTTTTGGAGGATGCACTGATTATTTTAAAGGACACCAGCCACAACTGAACATGCCATGAGGGATTTTCTGAGCTGCCAGCACACCCTTTTATTGCATGTGTGAGGAATAGAAGCAGGGCCAGTGCTGAACCATCTCTGTAAAGTGTTACTGGGTGTAGTTTCCAGAGTCAGGCAGTGGAAACAACTCAGCCTCTTTCTGATTTATCCCAGGGATTTGGAAGGCGTAATCTGGAGGAGCCTACAGCTGCTTAAAGCCCTCTCCATGGATGGGATTATTCCAAGGGAAGTCTCTCATGTTTCCTCTTGTGATGCTCCCTCTGCTCCTCCCTGTTTTCCTGCCAGTCCTAGAATACATAGCCCTGAACACAGACTTCAGGGCTGAACTCCTGGGTGGCAGAACTACCCCCCCGTGCTACTGCACAGTCTTGGGGGTGTGGGGCTACAAATGCCCAAGCAAATACAAGTGATCTCAGTTCAAAACAGGTCCCTGAAAACACCTGCAAGCAGCAAAACCCAACATCCTTCACTCCTGGTCCTGCAGTATGGTCCTCTCTCTTCTTGTGCTGCACTGCTAAGGACGGCCAAGCTTTGTATCAAGGGAGAATAGGCCAGAGAAAGTCCTAGGCAGGAGGAATGCAGTCAGTCACTGCATTCAGCCTTTTGGTGTAAGGGCTTAATAACATTCTGCTTGGAAGTAAAGGTCTTGGAGCCAGATTTATGTGTGGAATTAGCTGGAATCCCTTTAAAAGTCCACAATGCCTCATCTCTTCAGCAGAACATCTGAGATGCTGCACATTTATTTATTGTGATGTTCCAGGTTATAAAGTGGCTTTATAACCCCTTGTTTTCTATGATGATTCCCAGGTGAAGGTGTAAAATCCATTCTTTTGGATCAACAGGATGCCAGTCCTGAGGTGTGTCTGGGTGTAATAGAGGGGCAGTTCCCATCCTGTGTCTGTCAGAGGGAACTGGTGTTTCTCCTGCAGACACCACCCCACTGCCAGAAACTGCTTTAGCAAGGCTCTTAGGAACTGCTTTCAAACCTGGAAGGGTTTTTGGAGCCAAACATTGGTCTAAGTGCATTTTTACTGAAATTCAAGTGCAAACCAGCCAGGCTTTCACTCCAACATTTCAGCTTTCCTGCAGATTGTTTTTCCAGGGGCACCCTCTGGCTTATGTGCAAGGCTGTGGGAATGCTATCAAGACAGGAGCCCTTTTCCTGCCTGTGAAAGGCACCCAGCTCAGGGACTGAGCCAGAAGGTTCTGTGCTGTGGATATCTCATGCCAAGGAGCCGAGGAGGAGAGCTGAACTCCAGGGAGTGCTCTGGGGCTGACCGTAAGAGCCTTGTGGTTCCCTGTGCAACTGAGACTTGCCTGTGGTGTCATGGAGGTGTAGTTCCACAGTCAGAGGATAATGGGCTGAAAGGACACACAGGGAGTCTCCAAAGGCAGCTTTGAAGTGAGTTCCAGTTGATCTGCGTATCCTCCAGTCTGCTTTTGTGTGTCTTCAAGGACAGGGATTGTTCTGCCTCTCTGGGCCACTGTCCTGGATAATTGGGTTTTCCTGGAGTACTCAGTACTGACTGTGAAGTCTTTTCCAAAATCTTGGCCCTTTTCTATGCTAGCAGAGGTTCTGCTCTCAAAGCAGGTTTATCACTGGCTTAAGACCCAGCAGGCTTGCCCTGTCCTCTCAGAGATCCTCCAGCCTCTTTGTGGGCTTTTCCGAGTATAGAAGGGATGATGCCAGCTCCCATCCAGCGTGTGTATTAAGGGTGGTTTAGAAAGGCGCTTCATAACTTGGAACATCCCAGTAAATAAATGTGCAGCGTCTCAGATGTCTTGCTGAGGAGATGAAGTGTCACAGGCTTTTGAAGGGATTCCAGCTAATTCCACACACAAATCTGGCTCCAAGACCTTTTTTCCGCTGCAGACCCCAGAGGACTTGGGGCCAGCCCAGATCATTGCATGCTCTGGCCCAGCTCAACCAGTCTAGGAAGAGAGTGGGACCAGTACAGTGAGAACCTAAATGTCCTTCTCATGGTCCTTCCAGAAGAAATGGATTAGAAGAGGAAGGTACTGAACCAGTGATGGATGCAGCTGGGGGAGCTCCTGTGGTAGATCCTCAGTGAGAGAGCTGCAAAACCAAGCTTTGTGGTGTGGAATTGCACCAGGGAAAAGGAGGAGGCTTGTCCTGGAAAGCTTCTGCCAAAGTGTGAGACTGGTGGAGGTGAACAGAGGAGCAGTGAAGGGATCCTGAAGTGATCCTGGTGCTGTGCTGGCATACTGCTGTAGAGTCACAGCAGAAGGAGGTTTTGAAGACAAGTGAGGAGCTTTCTGGGTGTTTTTCCCTGCTAGAAGCATGAATAAAGAAAAGCACGGCTGAGCTTCATTGGAAATCTGGTGGGTGGCCTGGTGCTATGAGCTGATAGAAGGTGGGGGCTCATTCCTTCATAATGAATGAAAGATGACAGATGGGGAGAGGCAAGGAAAGGCCTTCAGCACTGGTATAATTAACTTACTCCTGAGAACACTGGGATGAGCTTTTTTCCTAATACGATAGAGGAAAGAGGATTGTTTGACTGAGAGTAAGGAGCAAATGGGAATTGTAGAGGTGAATGTGGTTGTCCCTCTGCTCCTGAGACACTTGAAGCAAAGTGTCCATGCCAGCTTCAGGAGCACACATAGAGGATGGATTCCCTGGTCTTGGGGGGGGTGGGCTCTACCTCCTGGGGTGTTTCTCTGAGCTTAATCCACAGCCCTGAGCCCTTGGCTTGGAGGAGGAGGTGAGGAGCCAAGCCCCTTTCACAGCAATAATGACTTCACACCCTGACTTTTTCCCCACGAGCCTTTTCTCTTGCACACTAACGAGTCTGAGCCTACTTCATTGTGCCTTGGTAATTGTGCTTTTAATTATGCTGTGTGTCTACCACCATCTGTTGTGCTCTTTTCAGAATCTATTTCAGTTCTGATATCCCCTTTTGAGATTAAGGGACCATGAGTGCCCGCAGTACCCAAGGTGTGGATGAATCACAGATTTTTCTGTTCTGTTCTTTGCTTTCCAAATGATTCATTCCACTTGATCTGTTTCTCGATGGTTGCCGAGCCTTGAGCTGACATTTTCATGGAACTGACATCTTTATGTGGAAAAATGAGGGAGTGAAAAAGGTGTCAGTTGGAAAGAAAAATCCTGATCTTTTTAAGATGAATTTATGTGGACAAAGGCTATCAGAGGAGAGGCTGCAATAGCTCCCAGTGTGGATGTCACCTGGGAGAGATCAGTGTGAAGTTGCTGGTGCTGGGATGATGCTGTGACTTGGGGATAGACAGAGAAGAGCAGCATGGTACACATCCCCCCAAAGCAGGGCTGCAAGGGACAGGGACATCAAGCCAGGAGAGGGAGCTGGAAAGGCTCCAGCTGCAATAAAGGAGATGAAAAGAAACAAAACAAGGTTAATGAACAAGAGAGCTTGTTAGGAAGGGAGGACAACTGCAAGTTTGGGCAGAGGATGCCCAGCAGCATCTGGGAGGAGGTTACATCCAGGGGTTGCAGTGAGGTGGGTGCCAGCAGGAGCAGCAGCATCCCAGACCACCCCTCACAGTTCACTTGCATACGGAGGGAATGGCTGGAGATACATCCAGAGGGAGGGTTAGGTGGGAAATCAGGAAAAGGTTCTTCCCCCAGAGGGTGCTGGGACACTAACAGGCTCCTCAGGAAATGGTCACAGCCCCAAGGCTGCCACAGCTCCAGAAGTATTTGTACAATGTGGGTCCCTTCCAACTCAGGATATTCCATGATTCTGTGAAGTTAAGTTTGGGAATCAGATGGTCCTGTTCATCCAGTTCAAGAGAGAAGATGGAAGGTGAGAGCAGGGAAGAAGATCTAGCATTTGGTAGGTGAGAAGAATGGGCTTAATGTTGATGTATTTGGGGTGTAGGATAAATGTGTCTGAATCTGAGGAACAGTGGCTACAGGGAGGCCAGGAGGGGATAACCTGCAAGTGACCTGTTCTCATTTTTAGGATAAGGGAATAAAACTGTCATCTGTTGGTGTGGTTCTGGTACCTTTTGGCTGTGTATGGAACATCTTTTCCCTTCATAAGACAGAATGGTTTCCTCTCTATCCTGTCTGCCTCTGCTCTGGCTCCTTTCCCCTGGTGTGCAGGGCTGTTCTGGCCTATCCCACTGCTGACACTGTGCTATGTTTGGCTCTGAGCACCTTGTTCTAAACAGGGTGACCCCTTCTTCTGTACTCTTTGCCCTCTAGAGCTGTGTCACTGGTTGGGCCCACAAACCCAACCCTGACACTCAACAGCGTGGCTTTGTCTCACTGCTGTGCATGTTCTGTGCATCTGCAGGATGCTGCAGTTGGCTCTGGTTTGGATCTCTGGGTGGGATGTGGCCGAGGGGGTATCATATGTGGTGCCAGACCCTCAATGCCCTTAGAAAAGTCTTATTCCATCCCTGGACAGAAGGATCATCCCTTGACCTCTGGCAGTTGCTCCTCATCTTGTCTTCTGAGCATCTCTTAAAAAAATTTGGGCTGTCCTGACATGATTTCCTGATGCCTTTTCTGCCCTTGCTCTTCCCCCTGGGCCTGAGACCTTGGTGCTTCAATGTCACCCATGGTCATGGGAGGGGAAAAAAAACCCAAAACCTGAGCCTTGGTTTGCTGACTCTGTTCCAGCTCCTGGACACATTTCACCTCCAGCTTCCTACTGTGGGAAATGATGGTGGTGTCCTTCTACTCTTGCTGGTTTCTTATGCAGAGAGGATGGAGAACATCAATAGCTCATAGATCAGCTCGGGGCTCTCTGTCATTCTTGCATTCCACAGGCAGGTCCCTTTCCAGTCTCCTTCTGCACATGCAGGGTGAGGAGTCAAGTGAGACGGGACTGTAAATAAGATCCCTTCAAAAACAGTTCTATTTAGCTCAAGGCCATAATGGGAAAACCACTGTATTTCCATTAAATCCACTTTGTGTCAGTCCAAGGAGCTGGGCTTGCGCAAGAGGTGCCGGGATGCCAAGAGGCCACTAATTAATTACCTACCCCACACTCTTTATTGGCAAGGCAGGGCCCTTCCAATTGTTAATTAGGGTGGGAGCCAAGGAGAGGCTCTGTCTCGGTGGTGATCCACGTTCCCTCTGGCTTCCTTCCTCACAGACATGTCCTGGCATTGTGAGGGGAAGCCAAGGCTGAACATATGGCTCTTTGTGGAGCTCTAACCTTCCTGGTGCAGGCAGTGCCAAGCGGCTGGAATTCCCTTCAAGTGCCACTCAAAACCTACCTGATGCCATGGAAATCCTCTGTGACGTTTCTGGGAAGACAAACCCTTGGCCCAAGTGCCAACAGCTGTTATTCCCTCATATTCTTCCTTCCTGTGCAGCATGGATGGCTGGCAGACTTCGGATGGTGCAGCAGGAGACCACCTGTGACTTCTTGTGGGCTCAGAGGTGAGGAACAGCAGCACAGCTCCACGGGTGCTCCCTGCACGACTCTGGGAATCTCAGGGGCTGCAAGACCATGGGTAGGATACCTGAGGCAATCCCCACACAGCTCTGTTGCATCTCCCCTGTCCTCAAACACATTTGGGGTGAATCATGGTGGTTCAGAAACTGTCCAGCTGTTCTGGGAGTGAAATGCACGGCTGGCTGGTCTGAGAGAGACCTTGGATAAGTGAAACGTAAATGCACACAGTGGCTTGCCAAGATCTGAGTGGGAAAAACCTTCCTTGGAAGAGGATTTCCCGTCTTGTCCCAAGGAGTCCCAGCTGCTGAGTATGCTTTGTTGTCATGGCCTCGTGTCTGAGATTTGCTTTTCCCAAGACCGTGAAACCCATTCCCCTCCCCAACTCCTTGTGGAGCTTGATGCAGCCTGTCTTCAGAAAAACAGCTGTTTGCTCCTTCTCTGGAATTGGGGAATATTTCTACTTTCTTTCCTTGTGCTCTGCAATGACCTAATTATTTAACTTTGCATTGCAGTCTCTTCCTACAGCACTTGCCAAAGAGCTCATCAAAGCCTCCCATCCTCAGTGCTGGGGGAGCTGGATTATTAATCTCTCTCAGCTCAAGGTTAGAGGAGATGTTTCCTCCTCTTATGGACAACCCCTCCAGACAAATCTTTGGCCTTTCCACTCAAGATCACCCGCAGGCACATGGGAGGGTGTTGGAGTGATGCTCTTTCTTAACAGAAGGTTCCTCCAGTCTGCAATGGAATATTGCACACTTAATTCTTGGTCTGTTTGGTTTTGGGATGACTGGAGGAGTGTTCTGGTCTCCCTCCTTCCTTGATAAAAGAGGTTCATAATTAACCTTATTCTTCTTGTTTTAGACAGACTGGTGTCAAAGGCTAATGCAGGTAAAATTTCTCCCCTCTGGCTGTGATTTCCCAAATCTGTGATGTTCAGGAGCTGTGGCAGTGCACGGAGCAGGGGGGGATGTGAGAGGTGGTTCAAGCCCATGTACTGCACTGGGATTTCACGTGTGTTTGCCTGTACTGTGTGCAGGAAAAGTGCTTGGGGCTGAATCTGCCCAGAGAGCTGCTCCACAGGAATGCAGCATCTGGGAAGGAGTGTCCAGTCAGCCCCTGGAACTGACTTGCTTTTCTGGAGGGGTTCTGTGGGGGCAACATGGTGCAGAGCTGTCCATGGGATCGGGACCAGCAGTGGGTCTAAAGCCACTAAAGCACCTTGGCCACCCAGTGACCCCACTCCAGGAGATCATTTGGAGTAATGTCAAAGGACAGGGAAGTAGGAAGAGAGCAGGAAACATTGTGAGGATGTTGGAAGTTGCTATCAAAGTCAAGGGAGCTGAATCTGAGTGGTGCTGAATCCAGGATATGAGTAGGGCAGAAGCAAGCAAGGTGGTTTAGAGTCACTCCATCCCCTCCTCACTGTCACTCTCTGTCCCCTGCCCAGGGGCTCCTCCACTGTGCAGTCTTTGGGCTGGAGAGCAGCACCCAGCTCCCCCATCCCACCCTGCACTCTTGGGCTGCCCATATCCATCATCCTGTGGCTGCTGGTACCCAGCACGTGCCTCTGCTCCCAAGCAGCAGCTGCCAAGTCCCCTTGCTTAGCAGGTGTGTTCCTGCATTCACAGGGAGAATAGGCTTTTTGGAAGAGAGGAGGGAGAGAATAGAGGAAAAACTGGCGGGAATGCAGGAGGAAATAAAAGGAAGTAGAAGAGAGAGGGAAAAAGCAGCAAATGACTGGAAGAATTAGAGATGGAGTGTGGAAAGGACTGCATATCCCCTGTTGCTTTGAGCACTCAGCAGATCCTGTGGTGTGTCTGCTTTATTACTGACAGAGTTCTCCCTTCTGTCGGCTTGTTTCCTAATTGCTGGTCTTGTAAACTCCTTGATTTATGGCTCTGTTCATCAGTTCTGGCCCTCGGGTACAACATGCTTTTCCTTCCAGGCTGGGAAGTGAATAACGAATTAACAGCCTGCCTTAGGTTCAATGAGAAGCTGAGCATTCAGGGATCTTTATTGGGCTGCACATGCCAAATAGAAGTGCTTAATTTTTACTTCCTATTCACAGAGGGTATTCAGTGAGTCCTTCCCCAGGGCAGCAGTGGCGTTGTGGCTGCGTGGTGCCTTTGAAGTGTCCCACAAGAGAAGCCACCAAGGAATGGTTTCACAGTTGGTTTGCACAGACAGCTCAATCTGCTTTCTCGCAGCTTGCTCTGAAGCATTGTGTGCCGTACGCATTTGTCTCATGCAAACTTCCCTACAGAACAGCCCAGGGATGAAGTCAGAGCACAAATGGCTCTGCTGAGCCAGAGCTGTGCCTTGTGCTGTGCCAGCAGCCAGCAGCCTGTAGCCCCTGTGCTCACCCCTGAGAAGGGGTTTGTCCTAAACCCCAGAGTACACTACAGTCAGTGTAGCTTGTCTTCACTGAGTGACTCAAATAGCTCTGCTCCTACAGCCCTCCATGGCAGTCCAGTGCCTTCCACAGAGCTGTGATCCTTGTGGCTCCATGGTCACACTACCATGCACCAGGTTTATGGAGCAACCAGGCCTTGGAATGATAAGCTCAGGGTGGGAGGTTCCTTGGGTTCAGGGCTTGGCTGTTCTCCTTGCCCAGCACTCAGGATTGTGGTCAGGAAATCACGTCATGTGCCCCCAGCAGCTCTGCACCACCCAGACATGCTGTGGTGGACACATGAGTAGGAAATGCCTGTAAAACAACACCTTTGTGGAGGAAGAAAACTCTGGAAAAGAACCGAGGAACTGGTGTAGCATTGCAGGGTTCTTCTGTGAGCACAGTGCTCCACAAGTGTGAGCTCAGGGCCTGCAGGTCTCCAGCAGATAAAGTTTAAGCTGACAGGTCCCCTCAGGACTTGGCAGCTCTGCCCTCCTGCCCTCAACAGCTGCTCAGGATGCTGCTGCTGCCTCTGAGCTGCTTCATGGCTGTGGCAGGTGAAAGTGATGTGCCTGGAAGGGGGAGCTCAGGAAAATGGCTCTGTAGGATTCACCTCGGCATCATGAGGCTGTGAGTGAGGGACTGAGCCTGCAAAGTCAAGTGCAGCATTAATGTAAGGCTGCAGCCCCTCAGGGGCTGTAAAAATTCTGTTAGAGGGAGAGTTTTAACACACCTGATCCAGTCCTCACTTGTCCGTGGGAGCTCAGCTGGATGGAGTGCTCTCTTCCAAGAATCCTACAGCAGGGAGAGCTGCTGGTATCTGGTTTTGCTCTTGGAGCATATGGAATAATAAATAAATGTCAAGGTGTGGCGTTTCTTTCCTCATGGCATTAGCAGCACACAATTAGATGGCCGCGGTCATGCTATGTGCTCTGCTCTTGCTCTGCCTTCTGCTGATGGTCCTGCAGGTGCAGACACCTGGGGACCTTCTGGGAGCAGGGAACAGTGTCTTGGAGCCCCATGGGCATCTGGCATCATCATCTTTGACTTCTCACAAGGCTCAGGAACCTGTCCAAGTCCTGGGAAAAGCTGAGCCCATGTGTCCTTATGCCACATCCACCAGGATTCCTCTGTTTTTACTTAACATCCATGATTTCTCACCCAGCTGAGTCCTTCCAACAATCCCAGCAGGCTGTAACAGCAGGATCTGGGAGTGCAGAGCAGGAGAGGACACAGCAATGCTCTTCATGAGACATGAGCACCCACCCCCCATGGCTATAGTCATATGGTTTTTTGTGCCATGGAGCCCAGGAGCACGAGGACAGAAGATCAAAGGAACTCTTGCTTGCATTTCACACATGCTATCATCAAGAATATTTACTACTAATCACTAAACTAGTATAAATATATACTCAAAGTCCAGGTGTTATCACTTCCTGAAAGAAACCCCTTGAACTGTGTTCGGTTCAGCGTGTGAGTGTGCTCACACCCTGCAGAATCTGTCCCACACTTCCTAAAATGCACAGCAGCCGGGACGGCTCAGGAGCAGGAAAGGCAGGAGGACCAAGGTTCTGCCAGTTCAGCCTGCCAAGGTTGCAGGAGCAATAATCCCGGATCCATGCTGAAGGTGGGCAGAGGAGGTGCCTGCACCCTTCCCTTTCTTCCACACACAAGCTGGAGCAGTTTCTACGCTGGAGTCCAAGCCCCCTCCTCTCTGAGTGCTGCTGTGACAGCACAGCACAGGCAGTGCCTCCTCCATCCTGTTCCTCCTGCTCACACTGCACAGGAGGCTGGAAATGGCAATCAGAAGGAGATGCTTCTCTTTATACTCGATATTCACATGTGAGATCCTCCCTCCTCACCTCTGCCCTGTTCCTGCCTGGCTGCCGGGGTGGATCTGAGCAGCACAGTGTTTAATCACCTTCTGGACGATTGAGCAGGAGCCGTTCCCAAGCTCTCTCACCCTGACAGTGAGCAGGAATTACCTCGGCCCGGCTGCGGCGGTGTGAGCAGTCACGACTTCATCAGCGAGCGCAGTTGCGGTTGCCTGGATGCAGGTTTTAAAAAAAGCCTGCTGGTAAGAAGGGGATATCTTACAGCTGAAGGTGTGATGGATGAGCGTCTGTTCCGTCCCCAGAATGTGATTTCTTTTGAAGTTCTGTATTTCTGCCAAAGGTTACGGCTCCTCTGCTGTCAGGGCTGCTCCTGCAGCTCGGGGAAGCGGCTGTGCTCGTGTGTCTGTTTTGTGCGGGGCAGAGTCACACAGGGCTGTGTGAGAGCCCTGCTGACAGCACTGCTCTAGTGTCGAGTCCGGCGATGTTGGGATCTGAGCTCCGGCAGGGCTGGCTCTGCCCTGGGTCACCGCAGTGGCCCTGGGACACTCCTCCCCAGCAGGCACTCGTGGCCATCCAGCCCTCCGGAGCTGCAGGAAAGGACAGAGTTGAGGGGTTTGGGGGTGAGCCCTGGATTTGAAGCTCAGGAATAATGTTGATTCTCAGGTCAGGAGCAGAACCAGGACCGTGCTTCTGGAAAGCTGGGCGAGGAGAGTCTTCCTGGCTGAGTGCTCTAAGACATGTTAGGTGTTGGAGCTGTGGGGCTCATCTCACCAGGCCTGTGTCCTCCTGCACAGAAGGCAGGCTGCACACAGCATTTTGATGGCTCTCACCCACCAAAGACCTTGGCAAGATGCTTTTCCCCAGTTCTGAGCTTCATTGTTACTGAATTCAGCCTTGAGAGCTCTTTGAGTGAGGGTATAAGGATTGCCACCATCTTCCTTATCAAGCTGCAGTCTCTGGAGGCTTTATGGGTCCAGAATCCCTGTGCTCTGCAGCTCCACTGAGGCAGTACAAGGCTGCCCTGAAGAGCACAAAGTGAATCCCTCTAAAAATGGCCTTGGCTAAGGAATGTGTGACATAGGTCTGGACTGGGAGGGCTCCTGAGGAGCAAGCTGGGCTGTGGTCTTTTAAAACCTCAGGAAACTATGGATGTGAAATGTAGGACACCAGCAGTACGCTGATAATTCTTCTTGAGCATTCCAAACCCATCCATCCCTCCCACGGAGGGACAAGGCGAGAGAAGGAAAGTGCTCATGCACGTGTAGGGTATGGAAAAAGCTCATGTGGGCTGAGACAGATCAGGGAGCAGTGAGAAGCCACAAGGGTGGTCCTCGGGAGTAGGCAGTGACAGAGCTGGCACAGCTGCAGCTGGACTCTGATGTTCCTGCTCGTGTGCCCACAGTGTGTTCCCCTCTTGGCAGCACTTGGAGCCTCCCTCCCTTCTCCCTACCCAGAGGATTGCTTGCAAGCTCGAAGGAGGATCTGGTGGCAGGCCCCACAAACGTTTGGGTGCTTTCCAGATCTCTCCCACTCTCTGTAGCAGCTCTCGACTTGCTTGGAGTCAAGGACACAGATTAACTCGCAGTTTGCCTTTCTCTTCCCCACACCACCCATCAGCTTCAGCTCTGCATCCAGACAGGGATGGACTCTTTCAGGATACCTGCCAGGTGACAGGAGACTTCTGATTGATCCATTTTGAGTTCCCTGGAGCCAAGCTGGGGATGCTACACTGCTGAGTTTGCTCTGGGTATAGCCCCTCCAGGTCCTTGGGTAGCATCACACAATCATAAAATCATGCAGGTTGCAAAAGAGCTTTAAAGTAATCAATCCAACTTCTGTGCATAGAGAAGGGCTCACAAGAGAGAGCTGTTTAGACTGGTAAGGTGTGGCTGACCCTCAGCTCAGACAGGCTTCTCCTTTTAGATCCAAGGCTTGGTCCCTAAATCCAAGCAACCCAGCTCTGGTTCTGTGCCCTGCTTGGAAACAAAGGCAAAAGTGGTAGCCTGAGCTCCTGGGCTGGCCAGAACTGTGCTGCCCCAGGGGATGACTGGGGCCATATCACCTCTTCTTCCTGACAAGCCTGGGCTGCACGGGGACAAGGCGGGGGGTGGCCTGTGATGATCCCCTCTCTGCTGGCCTCTCAACAGTCCCCAGCAAGGCAGAGCCCCTTTCCCACTGGCATTGCTGCTGCGGGGATGAAAATCCTGGCAAGGCAGGGGCAGGGAAAGGGAGGTGACTTTCCTCTCTGGTTGCTTTGTTTGTTGTTTAGGGATCGGGTGGAAGAAAGACTTTGCCGACTCCATTAAGAAAGCCATTGTTTAGTTGAGGACTTATTTGTTCTTTGGGAAGAAGATCGTGTTTGCCTTTTGGGGGAACACTGTGCAATGTCAGTTCCTTTTAATCAGTTGTTGTTGCTTTACCTTGGCTTAGTTTAGCCAGAGAAGATTCTGAAAGGAGAATTCAAAGAAAAGCCAGGGAGAGGAAATAGGAACACAAAACAAAGCTCAAATGTGGGGCTAGGATTTGGGATCTGTGCTTCCAGCTTGTCCCTGCTATGCACACACTTAGCAAGAAAAGCTTTTACCAGAGGCTGAGGGTGTGCCTCCTTGCTTTCCCACTATTCCTGGCCTCTCCATCCAGTTTAGGGATGAATGAGGGAAGCCTGTGTATCTCTGGGCTAGGATTCATGGCCATATGGAGATGAGCTGAATGTACAATAGCTTGTTTCCCAGGAGAAGGGGCCGGGACCAGCAGCCGCTTGGCCCAGATGTCTGGGAGGGCTGCACCTCTCTCCCTTTTATGAGAGCACCTGGTCCTCTTCTTTCAGTCCTTCTGTCCTTGAGGCTGAGTGGAAAGGTCTGGGGGTCAGGGCAGGCTGCTGTGGAAAGGTCTGGGGATCAGGGCAGGCTGCTGAGCAGAGGGATGTCCCCTATCCCCCATTTTGAGGGTGTTTAGGTCCCTGTTTATCCCACTTCAGAGAGAACGAGCTGTGCCCTCCCCTTCCTTCAGATCCACCCTCGTTTTTATCCATTTTCCTCTCTCCTGGCGTCACGGGGAGGGAGCAGGGGGAGGATTTCCCTCTCTGCTCCCTCCTGTGTTTTCAGGTTGCAGCTGCTGGACGCCGGGGCAGTGTCGGGTTTTTGAGGCCCGGCTGTGCCTCCTCAGCACGTCCTGCCCCTCAGCTGAAGGCGGCGACAGCCGGGGAGCAGGGACAGGCAGCTGGCCCTGCAAAGCTGCAGGTCAGGGGAGGGTTTGCCTTTGTGCAGGCCATAAGGAGAGGAGCCCTCGTGGCACAAAGAGAGTTGAAAACGTCTCTGTGAAAGGCCTGGGGCTGCCCGGAGCTCAGCAGCCTCCGTTTCCAGGCTGCTGGCAGCCGGCTGTCCCCGCACAAAGCCGGGTGCCTTCTGTGTCCCGTATTCTTGCGAGGGCACCTCCCCGCCGAGCGGGGCTCCGGGAGCCGGGGGTCACTCCCTGCTTTCCCCTTCCCTTTCCAGCTCCTTAAACAACAGAGGTGTTGAGGGAATTTATACCTCTGCCTGGTAACAAGGCAGATCAGCGACACGCTGTCACGGTTTTGTGAGGGCTCCATAGATTTTTATTGCTTTTCAGTCCTTGGGTTCCCAGCCTTCCTTTGGCTTGTAAATTGCCCACGAAATGCAGACACAGCTCCTATTCTGTGAGTCCCTTTGATGATTTTATTTATATCTCTGGCTTTGTCTTGTCTTTTATTACAGGGAGACTGCAATTAATTATTATCCCATCAGCTTCTATTTAGGCTGACAGTACAATGCAGTGCACAGTGTCCAACCTTGCCCTGCCCCTGCGTGCACGAGCAGGACACTATTCTGGGGAGGAACAAAGGCCTGGCAGCTTAAGAAAGGGCCTTGCTGCTAAAGGGCAGCTGAGAGGCTTCAATAGCACCAGCAGGGTACAGTTGTGACAGAGCTAAAGTGACCAGACATCCCAATTTAGTTGTGATGCTCCCGATTTTGTCTTCCCATCCACAGCGTATTTTAGGCTTTTGCTCTTTGGGTGTTTGAGGGCACACAGGGCTTTTGTGTGGTTTTCCCCCCATGTCTCTGATTGACCAGATCTTTTATTTTATTCATAAAACAGAAATTGCACCTGAAAGATCTGTAAACCGATCCCTGCCTCAGTGGGGAGACAGGAGGTGCACACACCAACAGAGATGTTGGAGCAATCATAGTTACAGGGAACATTTGCCTGGGGAGCAGACAGAGGGAACTGGGCATGTTTGGGAAAGAGGACACCTGGTGATGATGCTCTGGCAAAGAAGGAGACATGGGTCTGTGCTGGGAGGGCAGGAATGGACTTAACAACAAGGGATATTCAGCGTAGGTGCTGGGAAAGTGGTAAGAATAGTAAAGGTGTGAGCAGACCTGGGCTGGAGAAGAACAGTTCCCAGGGCTGGGGCTTCTTAGGAGCTTCTTAGTTTGGATACACTTCTGGCTATGTGTGTGTGAGAAAGAAGTGATGCCAGGCACAGCCCAGAAATAATAATGATTGAAGACCTCCAGAACAAGTGTTAGACAGGGAAATGTCTGATGGTAATTTCAGGGCTCATTTCCTATCCAGTCTTTGGTTTTGTTCAGGGAATATCAGTTTTCTTCACTGGCCATCCTGTCACTAGAAAACCAGTGAAGCTGTTTTTTCATTCTTCCCCTTTATCTTCACATCTTGTGGGAAGGTTTGTTTGCCCTGCTAGGATGGCACGGCACTGATGCTGAGCAGTGCTGGTGATGAGATAAAGGTGTTTTGACAAGATCCAGGTGAGCAGAAGCTGTTGTTAGAGCAAATGTTTGTTCACTCCACTCCTGCTTCTTTCTCTGGTTGTTTGATGTATTCATTTACACCTGATCTCGGCAGCCTTGGCAGTGCAGCTCTTGCTCTGATGCCCCCAGAGCGCTCATGACAGCAGAGCAGGGTCTCTATGTGTCCTTAAGAAAATTCCCTGTAGTTCTTCAGTAGGATTTGCTCAGTCGGTCTGAGCATGATGCTAATAATGCCAGGGTTGTGGGTTTTACCCCTGTACAGACCATTCACTTCAGAGTGGGACTTGATAATCCTTGTGGGTCCCTTCCAGCTCAGAATGTTCTGTGATTCTGTGTCCTGAGCAGAGTCTACTCCATGCTTCAGAGGAGGCTGGAAGATTGGGCTACCAAGCCCTAAATTCCAAGGTGTTCCTCACTCCTGCCCTCGCCAAATAACGTGTGCTTACTGGCCCACGTGGCTGCCAGCCATGGCCTGCTGGAAGTTTTTCAGTCCAAGGGAATTTGGCTGTGGGGCTCCGTGGGGAAGGAAGGGCACGTCTGGGCAGGGAGGCTGGGCAGACTGAGCTGGATCTGCCCCTGCCACAGTCAGGGTGGGAGAGATGGGGATGGCAGGGCTGGGATGTAGGAAACAGGCTTGGGTTTAGGGTGACCTTGGTTCACCCCACTTCATTCACCTTGCTGAGAGGGCAGGCTGGGTGCTGTGCTGCACAGGTGGGAGCTGGGGTGGCCTGAGACCCTGTCTTGTGGGAGAACTGAGCTTAGATCTGCATTCCTTCAGGTCTCCCCTGCGCTTGGAGGATGAAGGTAAAGGCAAGAGCAGCAGCTCTTCCATGTCTCCCTCTTGAATACCTCTATTGGAAGTGAGATCTTCCACCTCCACCCAGCTGCATTTCTGCTGGATCTGTGATTGCTAGGATGAAACTGCAACTGAATTCTGCCAGCTTTGAAGCCTGAACTAGGAGGGGTGGTCTTTACATCAGACATGTAATTACCTGTCTACAAAATTATGAATGTGTGCAAGAGAAAAAAAGGGAAAAGCAAGATCTCTGTCAAATGGCAAGAAGGCTGTCATTTTCCCTGCTATTTTTTGTGTTGATTTCCTCCATTCAGAGCCGGGCTTAATCCAGCTGGGAACCTGCTCCAGAGATCATTCTGCCTGATAAGCTCCCTTGTCAGTGTTGACCCTGAGATCTGTAAGGACACAGAACTTGATGTTAGAAAAGCCTGGAAAAATTCTCCAATATGCAGCATCTTAGAAGCAGGAAAAATCTGTTTTGCTATGTAAAAAGAACATCTTTTTATGGAGGCTGAACACTGGCTGGCAATCAGGATGGCAGTACTACTTGTTAAATGCAAGTTACTGAAATACTTCATTTTGGTACTAATTACACAGTGCATGGTTGCTCCAGAGATTCTGTGTAATTGAGGAGAAGGATCCTGCAGCACTACCATGATGTTGATGGTGCTCATCAAGAAGAGACTCAGATTTCCTGGTAGGGCATAGATTATGCACTAATTAAGGGGTTTCAAGGAGTGCCCATGTGTGTCCTGTGCTTGGAGACAGTATCTCCTCCTTTCCCAGAGAGATCCTTGGATTTGATTAAGTCCCAGGTTATCAAAGCCTCCCATAATTTTAAATATGTGCTTAAAACCTTTTGAAGTCAATGGTGCTTAAGGACCAGCCTCAGTTACACTGAATTTTGCTGGTTGGTCAGGGATGAATCCTCACTTGTGCCTGCTCTTCCTCAAGGACACAACTCATCCCTTGATCCAACACAGGCTGGAAATGCCTCAGTGACTGTCAGACTTAACTTTATTTCTCTTTAAATGCTTAAGAGCTTGAAAAGGTTTTTCTTTTCCCTGAGAAACTAAATGAGAGTTTACGTAGGAGGAAAAAAATATCATCTCTGGTTATATTATTTTACTGTGCCAACCAGTGGGGAGGCTTGACAGAGGATGATATAGTGAAAAAGGCCCAGTTTTCCAATGCGTTAATGACTGAGTCTTTGTTTTACCTCTCAACTGTGACCATTTAAAAACTACTTGACTGACTTTGCCATCAATGTGATATTGAACGTGACCTCATTGTCTTGGAGAATAGAGTTGAAATTAAAATGTAATTTAATGATTCAGGTGGTAACCTAGATTACCCAATAGCTGCATGTGGAGTGGGCCTTCATGAGCATCCTTTGATATGAAAATGCTTCCTTAGACAAAATTAAATTTACCAAAGTTATGTGGTTAAGTTCCCGAGTCATGGAATCCCAGAATGGTTTGGATTGGAAAGGACCTTGAAGTTCATCCCATGCCACCCCTGCCATGGACAGGGACACCTTCCACTGTCCCAGGCTGCTCCAATCTGGACAGTTCCAGCAATGGGGCAGCCACAGCCCCTCTGGGCAACACCTGCCAGGGCCTCCCCACCCTCAAAGGGAACAATTCCTTCCCAATATCCCACCTAACCCTGCACTGGCTGTTTAAAACCATTGCTCCTTGCCCTGTCACTACCTGCCCATATAAAATGTGTCTTTAAATCCCGTGTGAGGAATCTCAGCTGGATGTTCAGCCAACAGCAAAATGAAAGAAAAGTCTCTGCTTTGGCTGGAAGAGCTGGCAGCAGATTTAGACATCTTTGCCCAGAGGGCTCTGGGAGATCCCCGAGTTGCTCTGTCCTCTGGAGAGTTCAGGTTTAACCAAGGCAGGCTCGAGGTGGGAGGGGAAGGTGTTGTGCCTAAAGGTGGCACAAGAGGACAGGAGCAGAGCTGGAATTGCACCCCAAGCCCCAGCACTCGCTGTGGCAGCAGCAATCCCTGCAGGCTGGGGCTGCTCCCTGGGGCCTGGCAGCTGCATTCAGCTCTGGGCACACCCTTTAGGGGACATTAAGAAACAGATTGGCCATGCAATAGCTTTTTTGTTGTTGCTTTTTGGGGAGGTGGGCTTTAGTGGTTTTATTAGAAGTAGAAGGCAGTGGTGGGTCTGTGGTTGGAAGCTCCATGGTGGACCTGCTCCTCTCTCTCTTGCCCAAGGTGCTGTCAGGGTCTGTAGAAAATCAGATCAGATAAATCCCACTCTGAGTGTCTTGAGCCAGGCTTAATTCCTTGTGCTGGGTGTCTCTCTGAAAAGCATCAAGAATCTTGACTGTGGCTGCCCTCTCTGCAGTGATAATTCTTCCATGCCTCCACTTGTTCCTGTACCCTCTGGCTCACTTTTAGTCCGGCCCATTCCCAAAACAACTCCACAATGCTCCATCCCAACAGAAATAATAACAGGAGGCAGAGATTCCAGAGGAGTATTGATCTTCTAAAATTTTCATTTCATTTACAGTTAGTTTAAAGCTAAATTTTTATTTTATTTTTTTAGGATGAATAAATTTACTGTAATAGGAATGAGTCAGCATGGATGTATTATAGGTAAATCATGTCAGACTAATTTGATCACTTATGCTAATGAAATAACTATCAATCTATCTGGTTGTCCATGAGGCGTTAAGAAAATTTTGCCTGATGGATTATGGTCCAAACTCCCTAAATGCAGGTTAAAATAATCTATTATTGAAAAGGGTAAAATACTGGGAAGAAGGCTTGGAGCTCAGGGTGAGTGTCAGTGAGGAGAGGACTGAGCAGCAGATCCTCTGCTGGGGCTCTTTAATATTTTTATTAAAGATTTACGGGACATGGCAGCATGTAGGGTCATTAAATTTGCAGTTATACAGAGCTAAAGGGATCAGGCAAGACTTACTGGTCTTTCTTTGCAGAGAAATTACTTTCTGGCAGTAAAATCTTCCTGAATTATGCAGGGAGACTGAAATCATGATCCTGACTGGACCAGGATGCTCTCTGGCAGTTGCAGAGCTGAAGGTACAAACTGAGGTTTTTAGGGTGGAGTTGGGGAGGTTTGTACTTGGAGAGTGTGAGGAGGAAAATCACCTGCAGTACACAGAGAGAGTTTTCCTTGATTTTTAAATTTTTGGGGTCCTTAAGACACTCTCACCATAAACATTTGCCCAGTAGTGGTTGATAGAAGGTAACTGGGAGCAGCTTCCAGAGTGGTGTGCTGACTGTGCTGCTCCAGTGGCAGTAGGATATGCCCTCTTCTTCCAGCCTCTCCAGGAAAAAAGCTCAATCTTGGCAAGATGTTCTGTAAGTAGAAGCTGATTTGTCACATGAGATTCTGAGCAGGGCAAGAGTGAAAATAACAGGAGAGTGGTTTTTCCTCTATTTTGGTCTCTGATTTAAATCAGTTCCTGAGGCAGAATTCATTTCTGGGAGAAGAGTGATGCTTTTGAACTGAGATTTCTGCAAAGGGGGAGAACACCAGTGATTCTGAGCCAGTGCAAGTGTCTAAAGGTGGCCACACTCCTGATTCCTTCACCAGTGAGACACTGAACTGCAAACCTCATCATTAGCAGAAGGGCAAAAATACTAAAACATCTAACCCAGAAAATAAATGTGTTCAATAAATCAAAGATGGAAGCAAAGATGAAATCTGAAATCCCCATGGAAAGGGAATAACTCATTCCTGCTGCCAGTTCAAAATCAACCACCACAGGAGAATGTAATGATCCTGGCTTTTAGTGAAATTAGGCTTGACACTGGCCAGGGCCCTGTTATTTTGGTTAGTTTGGATTTGCAATTGTTTGCCACCCATTAAAAATCCCAGTAACCTGTTCAAAGGGCGGGCAAATTAAGATTCCCTCTCTGTGCATGATTACTCATCACACCACAGCTCCACGTTAATTGGAAAATAACTGGTGGCTGAGCACATCTCACCCGGGCTGTCATCGGAGCCCGGCAATGCCAGGCTGAGATCACACACAATTTGTTGTACACACAACAGCTCACAAAAACCTTGCAGGAAATTAAAGCTCCAATAGCTTATCAGATGCAAAGGTAATTATTAATCCTTAATGATCCTGGTAATTTCTTTATGGGAATTCACCTCCACTTCCTTCAGGGCCTCCAGCATGAGAACACACGGTTCCCTTTCTGAACCTCAGCTCTGGATTTTCTTTTTTCAGAGCCTGACAGTGAGTTGAAGAAGTCTGAGGGTTTGATGGTCCAAGCCAAGCTCCCAGGGCATGGACCTTTGCAGGCTGCACTCACTCACAGACAAGAGGACAATCATGGAATCACAGACTGGTGAGGTTTGGAGGGACCTTCAAGCCCTGCTATGGACAGGGACACTTTCCACTGGAGCAGGCTGCTCCAGCCTCGCCTGGAACACTTCCAGGCATAGGGAAGCCACAGCTGCTCTTGACAATGGTGGGTAAATTGTGAGCTCCAATCATACCAGCTTCCCTCTCCTGCAAATGGGAATCTTGTTTAGCTAAACCAGAACAGAGTGGAATGGGGTTAGATTTAGCTGATTGGGCTGTGTAAGCTGCCTGGGAAACACCATGAGGCCCTGCAGGGAGACAAGCAGGGGCAGAGAGGGGCAACCTGCACTAGGAAGCAGGAAAGTGCAATATGAGCAGCTCTGGGGAGTGAAATGCCCAGTGCTGGTCCACTCTGTGTTTCAGGAGGAATTACTTGGGATAGGTTTGGTCTGGCACCATGACTTGGAACATTCAATAGCAGCATGGGTTCTTTGAGTCTCTGGGGCTCCTCCCACAGCTGCAAGGACTCCAGTTCTGAAGCCTGGACCTGACTGTAGTAATTGGCAAGGTCAGGAGAGTCCCCTCAAAGGGGCTGCTCTGCTCCAGGCAGGAGAACACAGGCAGGGGATGTGCAGGGAACTGTCAAAGCAGCTGCTCCTTCCTGGAAACAGCAGATGAAAGTTTATTGTTTTGATAACACATTCACTCTGAATGCTGTTGTTCCAGGGAAGCAATAGCTTGTAGTCAGGAAGTTGCTTGTTTCATTATTAGAATTGCTGTAGCTCCCAAGGGAAGGGATGGCAGTCTGGGCAGACTTGGATCTGCTGAGAACATTTGGACATGGTACTCCACCAAAGATCTGGTCTTCGGTGGAAAAGTTGCCATTGATGATGTGAGATTTAGCAGCCAGGGCAAGTGGGACACAGAACTGAATGGGAGCGGTGAGAAGTGGAGTTCACCCAGTGACACGAGCTCACAGCTTGCTTTGTTGGGAAGCTGTACAGGTAGGATCAGTTTACTCAATGCATTCAGTTTTTCATCCAGGAAATACATTCCTTGTATCCCACTGTCTGAGTCCACGTGTTCCCTGTGTATCCAAACAGAAGCTGAATTTTTGCTTGTGATAGTTCAACTCACAAAAACCAAGAGAGAGATGGAAAAAGACCTTTGTGCATCAGTGCCATGATGGATCGCTTTTTATTTTTGCTCCGGTGCCAGGTCTGGATTTGAAATAGAAAAACAGGATCCCGTTTTGTGGAGTAACTTTCAGAGGAGGCACTGAAGGAGGAATGTAAGACAGGCTGGAGGGATCAGACAGGAACCAGGAGAACAAAGACTGCCAGTGTTGGGGATGTGGGAGCTGGTGCTGGATGAAGCAGGACCTCCCGCTGTTCGCAGCACGCTGCTGCCGTGGCCAGGCTGGCATCCTGTGCAGGGGGAATGCAGGGAAGAGCTAATCTATGGAAACAGAAGGACAGACTTAGCTTGAGAAGATGAGCATGCTGAGCTGGTTTCTGCTCTGTTACACCCTGAAACCTTGCTGATATCCATGCAGCTCCCCAGCTGGAACTCAGAGCAGACGGGGGTTCTTTATGCATTTTCTCCAGAGCCAGACTGGTGAGGATTTGTTCAGGACTGGAGAAACTGATACTGAGATTTTCAGCTCGGCAGGAGGGAATCTCTTGTTTGCTTAATTTGGGAAGAGACAGCCCTATGACTTACAGTGTGTAAAGCTTAAGCAGAAGTATCCCCTCGTGTAGAGTTTGAGGCAGCCAGGAAAAGTCTTTCAGGCTGCCTGAGCCATTCCACAGGCTTCCTCCATTCCTTCAAATACAAAGAGAAGCCTGCTCCAAACAATTTGTGCAAGGACTGGACTCCAGTACAGTAATCCAGGGATTCCCACAGCCAAATGTAATCAGCCCCCTGTATAATTTCTCCCAGAGGTGAGTTAAAAGAGCCCCTTCTGGAAAACACCTGACCTTATCATTTCACTGGGAAATTAGCTGGGAAGCTCTTCCAGTGCTGGACATCCTCCATGGCTGTTTCTGTTAGGTTTCTTCAAGGTTAAATTTGCAGTTGTCTTGGAAGACATTGCTCCCAAAAACCCTCCCTGCCAGCTGCCATCCCATATCATCAGTGCCTGGAGCAGTGGCCAGATCCTGTCTCAGTCACATCCTTGACAAATTGACACCTCAGGTTCCTTCAGGAGGATGCTGGGCAGCTTCCATTTCCCAGCCTTGGAGTCAGTGTTTGGCTTTGCAGAATTGCTCCTGTATTTTCCCTTTCTCCACTAAGGAGAGAAGAGAGCCTGACCATGGCCTTCCAGCAGGTTCCTGGAGCTGTGTGCCAGAAGGAATCCTTCCTGCTGGGATCATCCATTGTCACTGCTCAGCACTGATCACAGTCCCCCTTTATGGCAGCTTTAGCGCTACAGCAAATTTCCAATGTCCTCCAAGTCCTTTTCCAGACTATTCCTTTCCATGGCAGCATCCTGTGAGTGTAACCTGTGTTTCTTGTTTCAGATTTCTTACCTTGTATTTGACAGTTTGAATCATGTTTCACTGGCTTGTGGCCAGCTCTCACTCATGTCAGATCCCAGTGTATTGATAGCCCAATCCTGCTTCTTGTTGCCCTCCCACCAATCTCGCTGGCATCTGCAAACTTTCCCATGACAAGGATTTATATAGTCATTCAGATCATTGATAAAAATATTAAATAAAATGGCAATGGGAGTTTCTCTCTTCTTTTATCCCAGATGTTTTTAGCCTGTGTAATATTGCTGTATGTTTATTGAGTTGTGGCTATTGGAACATCCAGTAAATATGCCTTTGAAGAGCAGCCAGTTTCCAGGAATGCTTTCCTCCTTCAATATGCATTCCCAATACATTATGCTGGCAGCTGAGGCCAGGGAAAACATAAATTTAAATGCATAGGTGTATGTATCACTGCTGGTGCAGGTGTTGGCACAAGTGTAACCAGATCATGCCCTGTGATGTTGAGGCACCTCACTGCCCTTTGGATTAGGAATTGACTCCTTGGCGTTCTGAGGCCCAGCAAGAGGCTTTTCCATGTGGATTGGAGCAGTTTCTGGGCTGAAGGTGCTGTTGCTTAGGAAGAACTCCTGTTCCTGGTTTTGTGCTAGGCCTGAGCCTTGCAGTTTACCACAGTCATGCAACTCTGCTTTGTGCCACTGTGTGTCAGCCAGGCTGGACATTGTCTTTGTGGAGCTGGACATTGTCCCTCTGGTGGTGCCCACCCCCTAAACCAATGTTAATGTACATTTCAAATGTTTCTTTTCAGTTGCCAGCCTGGATCCCAGGGCTGCTCTGACTGGCACGGACTGAGCTGGATCTGCAGGTTTATCCAGAGCCAGGTGTGCACAGGTCAGTGCCAGTATTCCCAGAATGGCAGCATGGCAGGGTGATACCTTTGCCACAAGGGATACCTTTGCCACCAACCCTCAGCTTTGCAGGTTGTTCAAGACCTCTCAACGGGGAGCTCATTTAGATCTCTGGTTATGAGGTTATAAACCCAGGGAATTATTTGTAAATATCCCCTTCACCCTCCAGATTTGCAGCTGTCACCTGGCTTTGGGAGGTGTGGGCATGGTAGGATCTGGCTTCCCACTTCCAGAGGGCAGGGTTAGATGGGATATTAGGGAGAAAGTCTTCCTTGTGAGGGTGGAGAGGCCCTGGCACTGGTTGCCCAGAGAAGCTGTGGCTGCCCCTGGATCCCTAGAAGTGTCCAGGACCAGGTTGGATGGGGCTTGGAGCAACCTGGGAGAGTGGAAGGTGTTCCTGCCCATGGCAAGGGTGGGATGAAAGGATGTTCAAGGACCCATCCAACCCAAACCAGTCTAGGATTCTGTGATTGTCTGATTCTGTGATCTTCCGATTCTGTGATCTTCCCCTTTAGCAGCACTTCCCAAGAGCAGGGGTGTCACTGTTGGAGGAAAGGACAGAGGCAGCTCTTCTCCTGGCAGCTGTGTAGCAAATCTCCCTACAGAAACACATCTCAGAATCTCAGAACTCCTCAGAACTGGCCAAATATCCCCAGGCTGGTACAGCAGAGCACAGAGGAATTGGTTGATATTCAGACCTTGGTCTTTAGCTGTGCAGGAGCTGAAAGCACAGACAGGGCTGTGCCTCTGGGAGAGAGGCCTGGGCAGCCTTTGGCACAGGAACAGGAGCTTTCCCGTGCCACGCTGGAGGCGGAGGAATTTTTATTTAAAGGAGGTGACTTGGCCTGTAAGGGGGTGCTGGAGCTGCCCTGCTGGGCACAGCCCTGATCTCACTGTGGGATCAGCTCAGCACAGACAGCTCTGCTCATGGCTGGGGGGCTTGGACAGGAGTAGAGGAATTCTGACTGTACGCAGTATCATCCAAGTGCTCCATCTCAGGGCTGTTGCTCATGCCACACAGGCAGGAGGGAACAAGAAGGGACAGTCAGCTCCTACAGTCAGCTCAGTGTGGGCTGGGAAGACCTTGGGCAACCTGTCCACCATCCCTGTCTGCTTTTCACTGTTGCTTTTATAGCCAGAAATAATAATTGGCTTTATTCAACATCTAGCAAGACAATAATTCCCAAAAAGTGCTGACCTAGTGAGAATCAGTGGAGCAGGAGGTGTTCAGGAAGGGCTCCGTCCCCCTTCCCATCCCTGCCTGCTCTTACCATTATCTTCCCAGCACAAATGGGATGTGTACCCCACCTCACTGCATTTCAGAGCACCAGCCTCCTGGGGGTCCTGGAGTTGGAAGGCACCTGACAAAACAGCTGGGGCATGGAGATAGGGGCAGGAAGAACTGAGCAGGAGACAGGGCATCCCAAAAACTGCTGCTGGGCTGGAGTCGGCCCATGCATAGGGAGGAGATTGAAAAAGGGATCAGAAAGGAGCTGATCCATTCCTTTGAGCAGCGCTGGGTCATTGTAAGGGATGTACACAGCAGGGCAGAGCAGCTCAGCTCCCTCTCCTCCCATTTGCCTTCATCTGGATTTGCAGAGGACTCAGAACTCAGACCTGAGAATGCAGGGATTGTTCCCAAGGGATCTTTGATAGCGTTTCCTGCATTTTAGAAGATTTTAAGATGCAGTAGAAGATTAAATAGAGAGGAACCCATCTTTATTTACTTGAGTGCATTTGGACTCATAATAAAATGGGGTGTAACAAGCCAAAGGCAAGTTCTGTTCCACGAGATTAGCCGGAGTGTGGCTGCTCCAGCAGGTCCAGCAGGTTCCCTGTCAGATCCCTGGGCTCCCACACTGGATTTCTTGAGCCCCCTTTTCCCACAAGGTCCCGCCCTGTCTTCTCCCTCAGCTGTGGGTGGCTCGGTTTGTGCTGGATTGTGGGACCTGCCTTTCCACATCTTGGCTTTTCTTTGCTCCCTCTCCTACATTCCAGCTCCAGCCAGTTGGTCATGGCAGTTCCTCCCTCTTCTCTGGCAGAGTCTTCTCCCCACATTTGGGTCCTTTTCTGCTGGCCAGTTCCATGGCAAGTTCCCTTCTATTCCCATGGCACTGTTCCTGTCCTGGACCAGCTGCTGCCTAGCTCTTTGATGTGCTCTTATGCCCCATAAATCCTGCATGGGCTCTGCAGCCCTCTGGAAGCCCTTCCCAAACCTCCACCCTGAGACAGCATCTAACCAAGGCTGCTTTGTGACTTCAGGTGGTTTTGTCACCTTGTGCCTGCACTTTGGTGCCTGTGATGAGTGGAGTGGGTTCCCCTTTCCTCCTGCCCAGAAGTGGAGCCAGAGCAGATGGTCTTTGGCTCCAGGAGGGAAAAGCTGTACCCCAATATGGATATTTCCCCTGGAGTAGCAAACCCTGCCATAAAACAAGGACTCAGACCCTTGTAGCCCAAAGCAATGCCGGGTACCTGCAGCCAGCTCCCATCCTGCCCTTTTCTGGGACATGCAGTGTCTCCAAGACCCCAGAGCTGGGTGTCTGTGCCCATCCTCTGCTCCAAACCTGCAGTGAAAGACACAGATCACTCAGAGAATGGTCCCAAACTGCCTCATCAGCTGCCCACTCATGTGAGCCAATGCCACCAGTGGGAGCCGAGGCATCGCAATCCAGCCCAGAATGCTCCTTTGAAGACATTTCAGCAGCTCAATTAAGTTTCCACTTGTGTGTTTTCTTTTCCTCCCCCTTTGCTTTCATGGTCATTTAAAACAAATAAAGTGAGCAGAACACGGCAGCGTGATAACCACCCTTTAATTCCCTTCCCACGGGTCTCCTGATTATTTGGTGATTCAGCGGCAGCGGGGGGAACATTTACGGAAGGGAAGGCGGGAGCTTCCCACAGGGACAACAGCTCACAGCCCAGGGCCCCCGAGCACTGGGGAGGAAATACGTGCCTCGGGTTCTCCTTTTCAGTCCCCTGGATGTGGTGAATGCAGCGCAGAGCCCGGGCCCTGCAAGAGCAGCAGCCCTGTTCTCAGTGCCCTCGTTGTTCTCGCATTGTGCTCTGGGGACAGCACCAGTGCTCGGGATGTATTTCACGCTTCTGTGCAAACACAATATGAGATGAAGAATTCATACCCTCACACAAGACCAGAGTGGATTTTCTCATAATAAGGAAAAGCAGCCAGATCGGAGCCTGCCAATTCCTGCCCCATGCTCCTGCCACCTTAGGAAGTTCAAACTAGCCTGTGTTTTTAAACTGGTGCAGAGAAGTGTACTACATTTTTGTTAAAAAACCAACACAAATTGTTTTTTATGTTATTCCCCCTACCCCTGTCTTGGTAGGTGACTTTTCCAGCCCTACCCGCCTTGATCTGCTGGGTCTGAGTGGGGGCAGAGGAGAATTCTATGTGTTTTATGTGTGTGAACAATTAATAGTGGGACTGTGTCTTGCTGGAAGAGTATGCAAAACACACCCCAGGAGGGGGAAAAGAACAACTGCCCAGCCTGCTAAACACTCCAGAGCTTTTCCTGTCCTGGAGGAAAACGTGGTGTGGGGGTTTGCTTACTCATCAGCAGCAGTAAATAAAGGGCCTCACCTTGAGCTCTCCTTCAGCCACCTCTGCTTCTTCCAGCCTCCAGGCTGGCAAGGAAAGGAAATACTTGCTGTCCTCTGTGTGAAAAATTGGGGGTTTATAGCTGTTCACATTTTAGCTTTTGTTTCTTCCCTGAAAAGCTGTGTTCTCATCCTTGTGGCTTTGTATTTCCCAGCATCCGAAGCCTGGAGTGTTTCTGCCAGCCTGACACTGGAGGTGAGTCCTGACCCAGAGCCTGAGCTGTCACTGCCACATCCCAGCTGGGCATTGTGCATGCAGGTGCTTTTCCTGGGCAGCACGAGGGTGCAGCTGAGTCATTCCACGCATTTATAATCTTGGAACAGCTCTGTCAGCAGCTTCTCCTCCCTCATGAAGTTAATGGAGATGTTTCCATCCCTGGGCGCCCTGGAAGTCCCAACAAGCCGTGAGTTCAGTACCTACTGAAGGGTGTTGATCCAGACATAGGATCCCTGAAACCTGTGCTTTCCCCAGCACCTTCATAAACTGTCCTGAGTTAAAGTGATTTCTGGACTGTCAGCAAGCTGCATCCATCACTCCCCTGAACATGCACCAGATTGTTAATGCTCCAGGCCAAATACCACGTCTTTTTTAATGCCTACCAAATGTAGTGTGTGCTGCTGGCTTTATATTTATAATAATTATTAAAGTAATGGCAGTAGCTGCATTCCTATAGGCTAGAAGTGGCCAGGAACAGACAAAAAAAATGATTCATTGTTCCAATTAATGCTCGAGCTCACACCGGTGATTAATTAGCCTGGCGATAGCGCTATGCAAAAGATCAGGGTGAGAATTAATAGGCAGACACGTGCTGACTTTTAAGATGGTTCCAGCACTCTTTAGTGCCTTTCCTTGGGCCTGTTTAATTGGAGGCAGCGGCACGGGCTCGCTCCGCACCGACACCCCCAACAGCAGGCACTGCGGAATATTTATATGACAGGGTGTCGTGGAAAACTTCAAAATTAAATTCCCATCCAGGTCTCTAAATATAATTCTGAAATGTCAGAGATGCTGGGAAGAATGCTGGCACTGGATGAAGTTGCTGTCACGAGAGGCAAGAGTGTGCCAGATTTATACAGGCCTGAATAGAGAGGTGACTTTTCAGCTCCGGTGTTTAAGGAGCCTGAGGTGCTCTGATGGATGTATTTGACCTGGATGTATTTCTCCTGGTGGGAGGCACAGGATCCAACAGGAACACATGCTGGAGCCTTGTGTGCCTGGCAGGGAGGAGGGAGATGGAGCAAAGGCAGCTCCCAGGAGCCTGCAAGTTCCCAGGAAGCACAAACCATTCTGGACTACCAACCTTTGAAGGTGAGCCCTGCTGGCAAAGTTTCTCCTCCTGGTTTTATTCATCGCTTCTTCTCTTGCCTCGTTATCTCTCCCTTCTGCACACTGGTGACTCCCACCACCCCAATTCATTTTTCCCAGTTGCAGCAGCTCTTGAGTGGTTTATAGAGAAGGGGTTGAGTCAGTACCCCCAGCTGCTCCCAAGTCGCTGACAAGGCTGATTCCTCTGCTCACACATCAATCTCTGAGCACCAGCAAAGTTCCATCTCGGCTGACTTAATTGTTAGGAGCTGCAACCCCAATGTCTTTGTAAATAAAATAGTTTAATCTTATGGGGCCTGCCTGGAGAGAAGGGAATAAATACATCAATATGTAAATGGATCCACAAGAGGAGAATGAACTGGGACTTTGCAAAACTGATAAAGCATCTTAGGAGATGTGTTGTCACTGCAGTTTGTTCATATTCTGATGAAGCAGACAGTGAGACTGGATCTCTTCCTGGGTAGGGGAGGGAGGGAGGGAGAGAGAGAGGGAAATGAAGAGGGAGGGAGGGAGAAATATGGGCACCAGCACACCGTGACTGCAATTCTTGTATGGATTGATTTGACTCCAGTATATTCTGAGGCTGGTTTAATTGCTCCTTTAGTCTCAGGCTTTGATTTCCCTGCTCTTTTCACATCTGAGTCTTTCCTTCATTTCAAGCAGCCTGGCTGGGGCAGTGTCCGGCCTGAGCTGCACGTCTGTGTAACCGAGAGTCAGCACCTGTTCTTCCCAGCCCTCGCACAGATCTCTGCAGCAAAGTGGGCGCGTTAATGACAGCAAAGGTCAGGCTTTCCGCTTCTCCAGGCTTTTCCCGGCCGGGAGAGCAGGGATCGCTCCCTCCCTCGTGCTTGCCTGCGGCGCTGCTCCCTCTCCGCGGGCAGCTCCAGCCCTTGTTTTGCAGCGCGCCACGTGGAATTTTATCACCTTCAGCAATGAAATCTGTCACCTTCAAGCTGCCTTATTGTCATCTGGAGACTCGAGCCCGGCCGCTGGAACTGGGCACCGCGTCCCTCCCCAGCTCTTAGGCCGACTTAAGGGAACTTTAGGGACCGCAATTAGGCTGTTTTGTCCCCGGGATCAGATCGTTAATTGATCTTTTTCCTTTCTTTCTCTCCCTCTGCCTCCTCCTGTCTCTTGATGGCTGCTTCACCCCCCCTCCAGCTCGGAGAATAAATCCCACCAGAGCCTCAGTACAGCCAGTGTTCAGGAGATCGGGGATGTTAAAGAAGCATAAATACATGTTTAAGGGGATGGAACCCTCGCGTTGCATCAGGTATAGAAACACAGGTGTTTGAGTCATTGGCTGCTGGAAAAGTGATTTAACAGTAAAGCCAGGCAGCGGTGCCTCTTCAGCAGACACGGCTTGGGTGTCACAGCTCTTCAGGTGGGCTCTGTGGGAGCCTTTCTGGGGACAGTTTGGTAATCAATTGATTTTTATTAATCTGCTTTAATTACCTGCTGAGATTAGAATGCTTGCTGCATTTCTCTTGTGTCCATTGGAGCCGCATTTTAGCTTTAGGGGGTGAGTAGTTTCTCCTTAAATGCAGTTTTGTACATTTGCATACACATTTGTATGGGCTAATTATAAACTCACCATCAGCGCTGCAATATCTGTACAGCAAAGGGGTTGTCACTGCTTGGAAACGCCTGCTTTGGAGCAGAGAACAGACCTTTTTTGTGAAATCATTTGGTTACATCTTTGGGGTTTAGATTTGAATAATCAATACCTGCAACAAAAGATTTAAACAACAAAAAAAAGGTGTTCACTGAAGTTTCTCTACAGGAAAAAATCGATCCCATATATTATTAAATACAAAGAGACTTATGTCTTGAGTTTCATCTCGCCACAGCTTATAATAACCCTTCAGAAGCTTGAAGCAGGGCTTTTTTTCATTAAACAAAATGTTGGGTTCCCCTGAGCAACTCTCTGCTTCATTATAGGCATGTGTTGGAAGGTGCCTGTGCCCAGCAGCTCTGGTGAGGAGGGCTGAGCTCATCCCTGCCCCTTTACATAAAAAATGGGAATATTTATTTCCAAAGTGGCTGCCTAAGGGGTGTCAGCACATGAACAGTGACAGGCAAGCACATTTTCTGGATGGCAGGTTTAAACACCTGCCTTCTGAGCACCTGGGTAGGGAAGTGGGGCCATGGAGAGGTCACTGGTGGCTGAAGGTGCAGTGGGTGATGCTGCAGCTCATCCCCCTGACCTCAGAGAAGTCCTCCATCTCTGTGCAGTTACTGTGCACTTGGACACTTCAGGACATAACAGTGTCCTAGGGCTGGCAATACAAGGAATTCCAGCACCACAAGCAAGGAGCTGGGGGAATACTCTAATTGCTCTGTCCCTTTATAGTTGGATTTTCCAGAGGTAGGACATGAAAGCAGCCAGGCAAACCTAGAATAAAGAAATGCTTCAGTTATATTTTCATTCCCCATGGCCAAATTCCAGTCTCCAAAATGAGATTACCAGGGTGAGATGCTTCACCTCTGCCAACCTTCAGCAGCTTCCGTCGCAGCCCCGTGCCCTGGGAGATTCTGGGAATGCTCCTCTGCAGGATGTGTCGGGCTGCTCTTGCTGCCTCCAGCCTGTCCTAAGCCAGGGTGTCCAGCTGACTGACCCAGCTGCAGAGATTTTGTGACAAGCCAGTGCAAACTGTTCCTCCAGCACACACAGATCTGTTTTACAGGGCAAAAATAAGCAGCAATGCAAATATCATACTCTGTTTTGTTTCCCCTTCTCTTTTTCCCCCCTCTTTCTGCAGGAGAGTGAGAGGAGGCGAGGCAGGATTGACACTTTCTCCTGCCAAAGGCTTTTCCTAAGATGCCTGCTGGGAACACTCCTGTGTGTTTCTCTTTAGGTGGGAGCTCTTTTGATTTTCTCGCTGCTGAAGTCGCACCAAGGTGCCTGGAGAAGGATTTGCTGCTTGCTTATGAAATCCATTCTCCCTCGAGTATCTGCTCTTTCCAGCTTGATAAACTCTTAATTCTTGCTGTCTAACAACACCAAGGGACTGTGTTTTGTGCCTTGATGAGTGCTTGGTGATTGATGTTCATTTGTGCTCGCAGGAGATCAGTAACCTCATTTCAGTTTTGCCAGAGCATCGGGACAAGAGCTCTGTGTCCTTCTCCCTTCTTGGTCAGGTACAAATGAAAGAGAAAGTAAAGAGGCTGCAGCCTGTCCAGACCTCCCCTCTCACCATATGGCTCGAGTCCTGGCACTGTTTGTGCCCCACGCTGCACAGGAGCACGTGGGAAAGGACGTGCTTGGCTGTTTTAGCTATCGTTTTATCTTGGCTTTAGTCTTGGTTCTGTTCACTGTCTGGGATATTTGGAAGGAGCTGTTGTAACTTGGCATGGGAGTAGATTGCTTAAATATTACCTCACAGAGTCGATGTAAATTTAGAGTAGATAAGACTTGGACCTCAAATACCTTTTTTAACCCTTTACTGTCTTTTCCAAGTAAATTCTTTTTGTTCTTTCTGAGCTCTTTCCAGCAGTTTTGAGAGGAACACCACTCCTGTTTTATCACCTGTCTGTGATACCCAAACAGTTTCTATATGGCCAGCAGAGAGATCTTTCTCTTGCCCCTGCATGTGCACACACACAGGTACATCCTCTGGGGAAGGATTTGTCAGCAGAAGAAATCCCAGAGGAAAAGTGCCCATAATGATGAATTCACAGAAAATATGCAATCCTACACCCAGATATCCAGATAATACTATCTACCAAACTGTGACACTGTTCTCTGAGAGTAAATGTCATTTCCCTTTAAAAATCCATTTTCTTTCCTTAGAAGAAAGGACACCTGGAGCATCTGTACTGAAAGGGAGAGGGTGAAGGAGCCTGTGAGCATTCCCTTCCTCCTCTGGTCTTACGCAGATTCTAAACACAGGTCTGGTTATTTCTTATATATATTTGTTTTTCCTCTTTGCTTTTTTCGCTTTGAAGTATCTGCCTGTGTTCCCAATGAAGAACAGCTGAGAGATCAGGAAAATGGCTTAAGAATTCAGTGGGCTGTGAGCTATTTGGATTGAAAACAGTGTCTGGGAGAGAGCTCTTCACACTGCCTTGCTAAACAATCTCCTCCTGTCACCATCGGGGGTTGCTGTCCTTTGTTTGTCACCTTCCCTCTGATTCTCCAGAGCCTTACGGGGAAGGAAGGAGGTTCCTTTTCTTTTTTTCTCTGGTAAATTCCCCCAAGCCCTCTTTTAAAAACCCACAGCACGGCCCTTATGGCCCATCTGCCGTTGTTTCAGCTTTGCTCCATGGCTTTGTTCACCATCTCCCCATTAAGCAAACCCTGGATCCTTGGGAGCCACACGCAGGAGCCAAGTGCCACCCTGAGCTGAAGCTCCCCCTCTATATCCTGCCAAAGAGGAGCTGCCCACAGAACACTCAGGCACAGATTCTGGAGTCTCTAAAGACATTTTTGCTCAGAAATTCCTGTTGTTGTTGTTCTTGCTGACCTCTGTGGGCTGTATCTTTTCCAAATACTCCTGACGTTTCTCACAGGGTAATCTGTGAATGTCACCAACAAGAATTCTGCTGACTTCAGTTTGGCTTCTGTTCCCCATTGGATAGGCTCCTCTCTTTATGGGGGAATGCCTCCAGCCAAAAAGCGAGGAAAAAACCCCCAGCCCCTGAGCTAAGTGAAAGCAGGCCCAAAGGAAAGCGCGTTCCAGCCGTGGTGCCTCTCGCTGGCTGGCTTCTGTTCCGTGCTTGGGGATGTGCCAGACTCCAGTGCCTCCGTGCTTTTGATTCCTGTTTATCCCCGGCAACATGATTGTCTATAATTATATATAATCTCCTCCTTGTTTACTCTTCTTCCTCCAGGTCTGAACGCAAGCTCGATGGCAGCTCTCTGCTCCGTGTGCCAGGGCTCCCTCTCCAACCGCTCCTCTCCATCCTCCACCTTCTTTTTCCAAAGTAACAAAGCCACTGGATTTCCTCCCACCCCTTCCCTGCGCCTCCCCTCCCCCTCGCTGGCACCGGGGTTATTTATACAGAATGTGGAAACAATTTGCAGGAAAGTGAACAATGTAAGTGGGACCGAGGGAAGGGAGGCAAGTTTGTTGAGAGCCTGAGCAGTGAAACGCTGCTTTTTGGGGAGCACAAGGAGCCGACTGTTTTGCTTTCTTCCTTCTCCCCTCTCTCACCATCTCCCTGAGCTCTTTCCATCCTGCCGGAGTCAGGGCCAAACCAGAGCAACCAGATCTGAGCGCATTTTGGAGGATGTTCAGGTTGGATCCCGCCCTGCACCGCAGCTCCGTCAGGCGGTATCTGTGTACTTAATCCCCTTGGAGGTTCTGCTCTCGGATCATTCCTGCTCCTGGATTAGCATTAATGAACAGCATGTGTGCTCCAGAGGTGCTGCTCCGGGCCCTGGAGCTGCAGCACTGCCTGGTGTTAGACACAGCTATTCCCAGGAACAGTTCAGCTCAAAGAGGACATTTCTGGGAGCGAACGAGGCAGGAACTTTTTGCAGTCTAAATTCAGCACTGCATTTCCAGGGCATACCCGCACCTTGTTGGCTCCATTGGGAGTGTGTCTGTAAATCCAGCAGTTTCCCTGAGTGCTCTGGGCTGGGGAAGCTGAACCAGCACTCGCTCAGCACCTCTGAGAAGTTCTGTGCTCTCCAGACCTTGCTCTGCATGGTGAAGTCCTCAAAGAGAGACAATCCAAACACACATGCTTTGGGGCATTGCAGAGGGAAGGGAATGTTATCCTGGGTTCCAGGTCAGAGCCCTGGCCACAGTGGGGGCCCCCTGCTCTCCTGGGAGCCTCCTTTCCCAGGAGCCTGCAGCCTTGGGCAGGATCTGTGCGTTGTGCTGAGCTGGTAGGGCAGGGCCAGGAAGCTGCCAAGTGGGACAGTGTGTTCTTCCTTAAATCGGGCACATTCTGGCTGAGAACTGCTGCAGCTGATCCTCTTTGATCCAGTGGCACAGGGGGACTGCCAGAAAGAACCTCTGGTGGGCTTTTCCTTCCTGAGAATCCATCCTCTCTACTTTGCAGTTCTTCCTGCTCTTTCTCGACGGTACACAGTGTGGAGAAGGTTCCAGGAGAACAGTTTCTATTTTCCCTCCCAATCCAGGCACCATCCTGGGAGCAGACAGAACCCAGACGCAGCAGTGGAGCTGGATGGATCACCAATTCCCACTGCAGCCACGCCATGTCCAGGAGCACAGTGTGAGCCACAGCCTGGCTGCTTCCCATCCCTGTTCCTGGCAGGAGCCTGCTGGTGTCTGAGCACCTGCCCAGGCTTGTTGCACACTTTGCCTCCCTGCTGGCAAAGGGAAGGATAGGAGAGAGCTTGAATCTGTCAGCCTCTGGAGAGAGGCTCGAGCAGGCTTGGGCAGGAGGGCAGCAGCTCTGTTGCTCAGAGCTCTGGGCACCCCACTGAAGCCCTCAGAGCACACACAGACATTTCCAGTCTCTCTCTGACTCCCAAGGGTCTCCCCTTGCTCCTGGAGAGATGCAGCCTTGAGTTACCCAGCATGGAGAGCTCTCAACTCACTTTCAACAGGTTTGGGCAAAGTGGAGGCTTGACGCTCCTATAGAGACTAAATTGCAGAGACCAGAGGGACGATGCTAATTTCAGAAAAATAGCCATTGGAACACTTGTGCTTTTTCCCTTATGGTTCTAAATGTTCCAATTCTCACAAAAAATATGAGACAAACTCCTTGGAATGACTGTGCTGCTGAAATAATTCGGAATTTCCTCTTTCATCTGGTTCTTACTGTTTTAAAAATAATTTTGAGGACTCTTTAGATGAGAACAGATTTGTATACCTCTCTCTCTGCTGCTCACTTCCCACCTGAAATCCTCGGCTGCTCTATGCAGTTCCCAGCACAATGGCGAGTGAAATCCTGAACGGAGCATTCAAACTTGAGGTGAGGAAAAGCAACAGCAGCAGATGGGCTTGTAAACAGCAGAGACCTGGCTCGGGCACAGAGGTCCTGACAGAGTGGGAAGGAGCAGGAGGGTTGGTAAACACGAAGCAATTTCCATTTTCTGGGCTGAAATGTGGGGATCTGGGGAGGGGAGGGCAGTGTAGGAACAGCAGCTCTCCTGTTCTGGCAGAGTCAGCTCTTCCCAGAAGAAGCTGTTCCTGTCAGAACTTGCAGCAAATGGGAGAAGATGGCAAAGTGGGGGACGTTTTCCAGCATCAGGGAATTTGTGGGTGATGAAAACAAGATTCCTAGCAGCCCTTGCTTTCTAAAGAGGTATCCTGCCTTCCCTTGAATTCCTTCTGAGACTCAGTCAGCAGAGTTGGTAGTAACTTCACTGATACAAAATTCCCAAAAGTTACCTAAAGTTTGCAGCCCGACAGAGGAAAAAGAAACCCAGAGCAGAGTGCCAACGGGTGGAAGAAAAAAGCAAAATAAGGAGGCTTGGTTCCATAGTTTATTGAGCCCAGAGGGATTTCTACAAACCACATGGCATCAAGTGTCAAAGAAATGAGGGACAAAAACCAACGTGGAACAAGGAGCAGCCCAAAACTCCCACAGCCCAGCGAGGCTCCAGAAATGTTGGAGAGGTTTGAACAGCCCCTTAATGTGAACGTGCAAGCCAAGAGCAGCCCCTCTTTTCTTTGTTCTGTGAGGAGAAAGTCCTGACTCATGTCATGGTGTTCTTTCCTTGGGCAGGGAGACTCTGCACGTCCTGTGGTGTCCAGGAGTCACGGAAAATAGACTGGTGAAAGATGGTTCTGAGCTGGGATTTTGGAGAGGCCTGTGCTTGATCTAAGGTTGAAGGGCTGTTGTTTCTGTTTTTCTTGGGAATTGGGAAGGGACAGGTTACTGAGTCCCTGAGCCTTAATGTAAAATGATTAGAATCTGGAACAGATTCCAAAACAGACATTTAGGGACTACTAAATGTACAAAGCAGCTTGGATATCAGTCACCAGAGTTCATCCAGTCCTGGAAAAAACCTCTGAAATGGGCAGTGCTTTAACAAAGTACAGATGCCTGGGGACTCAAAATACAAGGAAAAATTATGAGGAGGAAGAGATAACACTTTCTCCATTTCTTAGAGAGGGAGAAAATGCCAGAATGTTATTAATTTTATTCCCAGGACTCTGATAGCTGGACAAGGATCCAAGGTTAAGGTGATCTCCATGACCTGACACTTGCAGAACAAGTGGGCTCCCTGCATCCTGGCACGAGGAGTTCTAGGGAGATTTGTAATCCCCAATAATAACCTCGGAGGTTAATTGGTGCCTGGAAATGAGTTTATTTGGTAGGTGGGCTAGAGGGGGTTTAATTATGTGTTTAGATCAGTGTTGCTTCAAGCATTAATTTAGCCTGGGAAAGGAGCGTGCAATGTCGGGAGTGACACTTTCACACTGCTCAGATTGGGAGACAACCAGGGGGACTGGAGAGGGCCCATGAACTGTTGGGGAGGATGGGAATGAGCTCTGAGTAAAATCATCTCTGTTGTTTTGGGCCAAAATTCCCTGGACTTCGTGTAAGGCCCAGTTTCCTGAGAATGGCACTCAGCAGTTTTTGGACAGTCAGGCTGTCAGAAGGGAATCCCTCCAAAATACACATTGGATTTCTTTTTTTGGGCCTTATTTCTCTTTTCTGCTTTGTGTCATATTCTCCTCATGGCTTTCCAGAGCAGAGTTACTCTTCCACTTGTTCCCTTTTGCTTCCTGCTGAGTCAATTCCTTTCTTTTCCAACATTATTTGTACTGTAGTCACTCCCAGAATCTGGGAAATCATGCTCAGAAGTCTCCCTATCTCCTGAGCTTACTGCCAACTCTCCCACTAAAGCTTTGAATTCTTTGTTATCAAGAAGAATGAAAGGCCAGCAAAGTGCACCTCAACACCCATTCAGGTGCCATTACCCTGCAATTCTTTAAAAACTCAGTGTGCATTTATAGTCACTGGGAAGTGCCGGAGTGGGAAGCTCTGGACTAAATTGGTGTTAGCGCATGAAAGAAAACCAGTCCTGCATGGGGCAGTGGGCTCTGGGCTGCTTTGGTCACCGGCTCGCTTGGTGGGCTCGGGGCAATCATTGCTGCTGGCAGTGCCCATCTCCAGCTGTGCTCCTCGGGACACAGCCCATCCCCTGCCCCCGGAGCCACAGCAGAGCCTGAGGTGAGCAGGGAATGCCAAGAGGGATGAAGGAGTGCCCAGACAGCAGGGCAAGGTTCCCAGACATGCGGCACTGCAAGCGCGGCTGGAACCCCGGGTGCTGCAAGCTGTCTCTGTTCCCAGGCCTTGGCTTCTCTCTGCCAGCCAGCAAAGCGTTCACCACTTCCAAACACAGCGGTGAGGTGAACTGGCAGCTTCCCAGTTCCACTGGGAAACAGGGGAAATCACTAAACTCACTTTGCAAACTCAAGAAGAGCCTGATCGGATCCTGCATCCTGCCTGGAGCTGTGCCACCTCCCTGCAGGTGAAAACCTCCTTGCAGTTCCGAGCCATCCCATCCCATCCCATCCCATCCCATCCCATCCCATCCCATCCCATCCCATCCCGCTCCCCTCCTCCCTTGTCTGAGGAGCTGCGGACACATCCCTTGGCTTTCCCAGAGCCCTTTCCTCCCGCTGTTTGTTCGTTCCCTGTACTCCATCCCATCTTTTGCCTCCCTCCCTGGTTTGACACAGCATCTCGCTGCTCCTGCCTCACACTCTGAGCAGGAGTATTGGATGGATTCCCCATAGAGTATAAATTGAATGGAGAGAAGTGGCTGGTTTCCCAGCAATAATTTATCTGATTAAAAAAATACTCCCCAAACTCCCCCTCCTCTGCTGGTCCTATGCCCCCTCTAAAAAGCACCAGGGCTGGTGTTTGAACTCTGTTATTCAAATTGCTGGAAGGGGCATTTAGATGGGAAAATAACTGGCAAAGGATGATCCTCAGGGGATTTTCCCGAGTGTTGGTGCTGAAATTCGGAACCTGGGTTGTTAAGTGGAGAAGGCAGAGAGTAAATAATCCTGAGTCAAGAACCTGGGTGATGTGTACCTTTGCCCCATGCACAAAGGCCTTGCCTGGATGCACACACGCGTGCTCTCACACGAGTTTGCCCACCACACACTGATGGAGGAACCCAACTCCGGAGCACTGCGAGCTGCTCCTGCTGTTTCCTCTCCCCTCTATTTTTTTTCTCTCACCTCAGGGCTGGTTCCAAATAAAAGAAGGAACCCGCCTCACAAAATGCATGTCGCCTTGTTTGTTACTTGCACGGGCTTCATTCCTTCCAAACCATTTTCTTCTCCAACATTCCTGTTGTAATTGCGGGATGGAAAAGTCACCCCAAGGCCCCTCTCGGCGGGGCCCGGGCACTGGGTTTGGCTGGTGCCTGTTCCTGTGTGGGTGACAGGCAGGTATTTGCAGGTATTTACATCCCAGAGTGCCGGCATTTACAGCAGGGGCTCTGGTGCTGTCAAGGGCAGCGCTGCTGCCGACACCGAGTGTCTGTGAACCTTTGCAGGGGCTGGCGTGCTCCCAGCTCCCCTGGTGCTGGACATTCCTCTGCTCACAGCTGCTTGCTGGCCACTGGGTGAAACGGGAACCCAGCTGGAGCTCTTCAGCCTCGGAGCCCCCTCAAGCCAGTGGCCAGGGCTCAGGTTTCCTGCGTTTTGACAGGAGGGCTGCTCAGATGAAACCTCTCTCTGCTCCTTCTGGAGGATTTACACTGCCACAAGTCCTCATTTTTTCCAGATGTTTTACCTAATAAATCAAGAAGTCTCATCAGAGAATTGGGATCCAAAAGCTGTTACCATGACTTCAAAGGCACAGGCTGGAGTGGAAAGAAGCAGTGCATTTCATACCACTCTGTATGCACCGATCATGAAAATACACTCTGCTCCCAGGATTTTTTTCCTGTGGATACTAGAACTCCAACCATGATTAAAGAAAATGGTGCTGTGCTCCTTCAGACAACCTTTGCTGAAAAGAATGGAGCTCAGGAGCCTCAGGCTGTAGGGCTGGCAGGAAACAGAATGGGGCTGGTGCTGAGAGGGGTGAGCTCTGCCAGCCCCCATCCAAAATCCAGGACCATTAACTCAAGGCTGAACTCACTCCATCTTTTCAGATCAATATTCAGCTGCATATTTTCTCCTACTGCTGGTTTAAGCAATTCCCACATAAAGGAATCAGATGTTCATCTTCTTCAGATGTTGGGAGAGAAAAAAAGAGTTACATGGCTGTAAAATGTAACTTGTGACTATTCAGACCAGTTTGTTCCTTGATCAAGAATGTAGCTTCTCTTTTTTTTTTTTTTTTTTTAATGTAGAGAAGGCTTTCTTTTTACAGTGTCTACATGGTGTCATTTTCTTTCGCTGTTCCATTTCTAAAGATAACTGTGTTTGGAGAAGCTGTTACACGTTTCTATCACTCCATAACACAAGGTGCTGCAGGAGAACAGAATGAAGAAAAGCAGCTGAAGAGAGGAAAGCTGATCCTGTGGTGGGTGAGTAGCAGGCCCACAGGGTTGGCTTTTGGTTCCCCATTTTCCCAGAGCACTGGTCTGGCATCAGAGATGCCCAAGCTCCTCACCCTCTGCCTTGTCTTCCCTTGGATCCTATTGGATTTGGAATCACAGCCTGGTTTGGGTAGGAAGAGACCTTAAAGCTCATCTAGTTCCACCTCTTTCCACAGGCAGGAACACCTTCCACTGTCCCAGGTTGCTCCAAGCCCCATCCAACCTGGCCTTGGACATTCTCAGCTTTATCTCCCCTCTCCACTCAGTGCTGCAGGGCTGAGGGGATGGTGCCCAGGTTGAGTGTTTGGTTTCAGGAGAGTTTTTGGCTTCCTCCTTCACAGGGCTGCCTTGAAGCACAGCCATGGAGAGGGGAGGCTCTCACAACCTCCTGGGGGTACCTGCAGCAGATGATGTGAGCAGAGACTTTGGCTTGTGCTGCCTCAGGATTCTGGGATGTAAATAAGTTGTCACTTAACAACAGTGAGAACTGTAGCACTTGGGAGTTCTGGAAAAATCCTGTGCACCCCCAGTAGGCACAGTAGTTATGTAAAACACACTTTGGACATAAATTCACTCCAGGAGACTGTATTTTGTGTTTTATGTGTCCCAGGCAGTGGGGAGCAAGAGGGCATTTGGTTCTGCAAGATGTCTAACCAGACCTGAAAACCTCACCATGGCTGCACAAGGGTGGAAGTTTAGGAAGAGGGGATGTCCCACTGCAGCCAGGTATAGAACCCCTGTGTTCTAATGGTATGTTCAGACTGAAAAATAACCTCATCTAAATATTAACATTCAAATAACAGTCACCACAAATCCATTTGTTCCTGCCACAGACTCCAGAAAAATTGCTGCTTGTCTTCCCTCCCCCACGAGGCTGAATCTCAGCACCCCAGATTGTCGTGACTGCCTGGGATTGGTGACATCTCCAGTGAAATGTGTTGGAGCATCAAAACAGAGTGGGAGAAGCACAGCCTGGAGCCAAAAATAGGTACTATCACTTCTGAGCTGAAGCCTCCCTTCTCCTTCCCCACCCAGCCCTGCCTCTCTGGCACGTGCAGCACATAATTGTGGTGTTCCCATCGGACGGGAGGAAAACCACATTGCTAAAGCAAGCTGGGCATTATGTGGTGGCCATGCTTTGGAGGCAAAGAACTTAGGACATGTATCCTAAATTGGGGAACATCAGTGGCTATGGTTTGCAGATTTTCTCTGGGGAATGGGTGTAGAACAGAGTACAGCTCATCTCCTGCAGTGCCATGTGGAAAAGCATCAGAGGTACATCATAAAATGGGGAGCTTGAATTCCCTTCACTGGACTGTTCCTCAAATCCTTGTAATTGAATGAGTGAGTGATGAATATAGCACATTGGATTTCTCCCTGGATCCTTTCTCTCTTTTATTCTGTGACTGTGAATCTCAGTCATGCTTTCACCTGTTTGGTTTTTTTTTTAAGTCTGCCCACTGGAGTATTTATCCACTTCTGCCAAACCCCAAAAGCTACATTTCATCAGAAAAAAGTGATCATTTTGGAAGGGTGAATTATTGATTCACAAAGATAATGCTCTTTGAAGGTGTCTGCTCCTTTGGCAGTGACTGATTCAAAGGAGTTCCATTTCAGGATGTCTGCTCTGCTGCTCCCAAGGCCGCACAGAGGAGGAGGGATTGTGCGAGGCCATATAAATCAGGGACTGTTACAGGGATGTCAAACACAACTGCACCACGGGGTGCTAATGGTGAGCAGGTGAGGAGTCAGAGCAAGTCAGAACCAATGAAGAAAAGCCACAAAACTCCAGTGTCTGGTTCTCGATGCTTCCCAAAAGTGCAGTGTCTGCACGCTCCTGTTCTGTCCTGGGAAAAGCGCAGGCTGCTCCTCTGATCCATATCACATTTTCAAAGTGCTCCACTAATTGGATGAGTAGGCTTGGTGGGAACATCTTTGGTTCTCAATTCTCCCATCAGGAAAGATCTAAATGAAACTATGTGAGCACATCTCTAGCCCAGGCTGCTTTCCCATGACCGTCCACTGGATTTCGGCTCACCTGAGGCAGTGGTGACCAGGCCACTGAACACACAGCAAGGGGCCTGTTGGATTTATTTTCTACTGGAGTGGAGGAAGAAAACTGCCAATTTTTGTGCATGCAAATATGAGTTTCCTCATTTCCCAGCAGCAGTTAAATCCCAAAGCTCTGACTCCGGTGAGTTCCCGAGTAAGAAGTGATTTGGGATATTGGTGTGCAGCTTTTGGAGAAGGAGCCAGTGCTGGTGCTTTCCCCCTTTCTCAATCCCATGAGCATTCCAGGTTTCCAGAGGTTCCAGCTGGCTCTTTCCACCCTCTGCTCATCTCTCAGACTCAAGGCTGCGTGATGGACCCTGAGGATGTCAGGGGGAACAGTTTCTCTACCACAATGATTGTGTGATCTTCACAGCTTCCCAAACAGCTGTTAGTCCATGAAAGAAGCTGAGCTCAAACCAAAATGGAGCTTTAGAGTTTTAAAACAGGCCATGAGCCTCCCTTTGCACAGAAAGAATTCAGGCTGGTGGAAGGTTTCAGGGAATGGCTGGAGGTTGTGAGCCAGGATAGTGGATGACCAGGAGTCCGTGGACAGGCTGTGCCTGTGCATGTCCCTGCAAGCACATTCCACCGTGGTTTCTGCACCAGTTTTTGTTATTTCTCAATATTCCCACTAATATTTCATGCATTTATCTTGGCTGTGGGTAATTTCTGCAGTGAAAGTGCTGATTCTGAAGTCCTTCTGTGACACTGGCTTGGGACAACCCAATGGTTTTGTGTGGGCCTGCAAAAAAATGTTCTGCCCACTGGTCTCCAATCCCAAGAACATTCCTGTTTTCTCTGCATATCCTTATGAACAGGACTGATAGAAAGATTGCATTTGTGTAGAGAAATAACCCAACAATTACAAAGATTTTTTATTTTCCAGGACTTCTTGGTCACTAGAATGGTGGGACAGGAAAGACTGAGGTGCAGCTGGATAGCTCCAGATCCCAACCAGTGGGGATTTTTGTGTTTCCCTTCCAAATCAGGCCATGCAGCGCCTGCTCCTCTTCCTCAGTCAAGGGGGTGGTGAGGAAGTGGGAGCTGGGAGAAAGGGCAATGTTGGCTGGATCTCATGTTGTCCTCTGGAAGGTTTTAATGATCTTTAGCTTCCATATAGAAAGGCTCCTTCTGGAGCCAGGAGAGCTCCTTACTTGAGGAGTGAAGTCAAGGTCAGCTGCAGCCCTTGAGCCTGAGATTTACCTTTCTCAAGCATCTCACATCTCTCTGGACCCCAGGGTTAGTGCGATATTGGGAAGAAATTCCTCCCATTGAGGATGGGGAGGCCCTGGCACAGGTTGCCCAGAGAAGCTGTGGCTTCCCTGGATCCCTGGAAGTGCCCAAGGCCAGGTTGGATGGGACTTGGAGCACCCTGGGATAGTGGAAGGTTTCTCTGCCCATGGCAGGGAGTGGAATGTGTTGAACTTTAATGACCCTTCCAACCCATTCTGGGATTCTATGAATCCTGTCAGTGCCCTCAGGCTGACCCTGTTATTTGATGTCCTCTTTCACTTTACTTTACTTTAAAAATCAAGATTTTTTTGTGCTGCACCTCCCACCCTGGCTCTGAAGACGGATCGCTAGCTTAGTGGTGACAATGGCAGTACTGTGCTCTCCACTGGAAAAACAAGGGACATCTAAGGCTGCATCCAAGCAGAGACTGAAATGAAATGTACACAAAATTTAGGCACTTTGGTCCAAAATCATGATCCTGGAAAACCTGCTCTTAGCTTTCCCTGCTGCAGGAGCTGCCTGTGCAAGGCAGACAACCCTCAGTGTTTAACTTCTTCCTCTGCCATCTCAAGGTACTTCAAGGGATGTCTTCCCAGACAGACCTTTCCTGCTGACAAGACTAACTGGTGTTTCTCCTTAAAATACTTAGATCAAAATGGCCTTGGTCTGGTGGCAGAGAGCAGGAGCTGCTTCTGCTGGGCTGGCCATGTGTCCCAGGGTTGGAGCAGTCCAGTCCCCAGAGCATCTCATGTCTCTTTACCTGTTCTTGAAAAGGCCAGATGACCCCAAGTATGCTCTCCTGGAAATATCCATCCTGGCCTTGGAACTCCTCCTAAAGCTCCTTTGAGGTCCCTTTTGCTGCATCTCTTGGAAACAAGGAAGATTTCCATGACTTTTCAGCATCTCCTGCCCAGGGGTTTGTGTGTTAACTCTGAGCGACATCATCACCTCTCTGTAGTTCAGGGCACCTGCAAACAGGGCAGCAATTTGAAGTTAAACAGTCTCAGTTATTAGGGAATTCAAATCCTGGCAGCCAGAGCAGTAAAGACAGAGAGTTATCACTTCAAGGTGCTTGAAGCAGGATGGGGAAAGGAAAACTACACCCAGCTAAGTCTGTAAGTCAAGACTAAATTACCTCTAATTGCAGCCAGGTGAAACACTGGAGTAGACAGTGCACCAGTGCTTTACAAAAAGTGGAAAGCAAAAGCTTTTTGTACAAGCATTAATCCTGATGCCTCACTGGGGTCAGCTGGGAGTGCAAGGAGAGAATTCAGCACAGTCAGCACCAGGCTGTAAAGATCTATGTCTGGCTTTGCATTTCATTCTGTTTATCTGGGCTATTAATTAGCTCCTTTCAGTTTCCCTGGGAAGATCTGTGTGTTAGGGCTCCTGAACACTCATAAAGATCCGTCATTGATTGCTTGGGCAGCTAAACTGGGTCGACATTTCACTACTCAGAGGTGTCTTAACTCTGCATCCTTTTCTGCTGGGGCAGGAAGACTGGAGATGACTTCAATCTTCTTGGAACCTGCTTGTACACATTGCTTTCCTAATTTCATGCTTAGGTATGGCATTTCCATTACAAAGGAGTTGTGTTGTTGAGCTCTGCAGGTCTGGGTCTCTCAATAGCTGATCAGAGCTCCTGGTCATATGCTTGTGCTCTTTTCCCTCAAAACAAAACATCCTCTACACAGACCCTGGGCTATCAAAGCCCCCGAAGCAGTTCAAGTGCCAAACACAACCCCAACGGCAGCCTGAGAAATGATGTGTCCCAGTGGGGCTGTTGAATATGCACAAACGTATGGTCTGTTTTCCAACGTGCCTGTCAAAAGCCCTGCTGCTGCCTCCAGCAGAGAAAAATATTTGTCATAGGCCATTTCCCCCCCAAACTTTACTGCTTGCAGGAAATAGAAAATATTCTTTTCCAAAGTATTTATTTGTGTTTGACTGTAATCACAAGAGGTTGCATTTTTCCCCTTTCTCTGGTGACCCACCAGGGTCCACTGCTGTCATTTCTGTCATTATCTCTCACAGAGCTGGAAGCCTTTTCACCCTTTCCTCTGGTTTCAGCTGCACTCCAGGTAAAAATTCCATCTAGGAGATTAGCTTTAAGGTGTGTGTGCTCCTTTCAGATTTATTGAGTGCCCTGTCCAGGTTTCCCTGCTTTTTAAAATCCCCATTCTCTTGTTCAGGTACCTGGGGAAGGTGCTCTGATGTGAACAAGGCTTTCCAACACAACTGTAAATGCTGCTAATTTTTCACACCATCTCTTTTGCTGTCTGTGTTTCCATACATTGAACAAGGGATCCCTTTGTCAGAGGGAAAATCTCCACTGTGGGAGCTGACTTAGAGCAGTGTCACTGCTCAGTCCCCAAAGTCCGCGTGTAGCTTTTTGTTGGGGTTCATTAAGTTCCTAGAAGTTTGTAAGTTGGTGTGCAACTTGAATACTTGCTTGTCTTTGTGGTTTGGACCCTCCTGCTGCAGTGTCACCCCACCCACCCTGGGTCCAGGAACTCCAAACAGATTTTGTCCGCGCTCCAGGCTGTGTTGGCATTCTCACATTCTTGATCACAGAATCCCAGAAGTGTTTGGGTTAGAAGGGACCTTAAAGACCACCTTGTTCCCCCTCTTGCCATGTTCCACTGTTGCCTTGCACACTGCCAGGGATGGTACAGCCACAGCTGCTCTGAGTAACCCGTGCCAGGGCCTCAGCACCAAACACAGCCAAGAATTCCTTCCCAATATCCCATCCAAACCTACCCTTCTTCTGGTGTCAATTTTAGGTGAAGTGCAAGACAGTCACTAACGAGACAGGCATCGTTCACTTGTCACAACTGAGAATTATTGAAACCTTTCATGTGTCAGAGCCTCCTGCAGCCAGGAATAAGACCAGGTTCTTCCTCTTCCTGGTGTGGAAACTGTTCACAGTGAAGTACCTGCTCTTGTGTCCAAGTTTCCACTGCTCCCTTCCCACAGCAGCAGCCTGTGCACAGCAGGTGCTTCTTTGGGAGCCTTCTGGAGGCACCACACCCCAGGTACTGCTGCATTGGCCTAAAACTGGATGCACACTTATTTAAAAAAAAAAAAAGTGAGCAAGAGAACAGGAGTGGTTTTGAGTTTTTTCTTCCCTGATGTCTTTCTCTGGTAATTTTTTACAGCTTTCTTTTTAAGCTGAGCATAATTCACAAACTCTGATCTTTAGAAAAGAAAACACACATTAACAGTTGAGGTAGCAGTAAACATAAAAAACAAATGTAAGTCACACTATTCCTTGTAGTCCCCTGTGCTGCCTTCTCCAAAAGCAGTGGTTCCCAGAATGTCCTGGCAGTCTCAGGAGTGGGGGATACCACGATGGCACCCCAGAAGGAGCAGCTGAGTGCTACTGATTGCTAGAGGTCAGCAGGAAATGCTGGACTCTCATCTGAAAACACAAACCAAACAGATCATGGACTGAGTGGCAGCATGAAAGGGTCACAGGCAGATTGCAGCCCTTTGGGATTGGGAAAACAGGTTTGTGAGAAAGCTTTTCTCCTTCTGTCAAATCTCTCTTATTTGTTACCTGCCTCAGAGGGCTCATGGCTGAAAAATACCATTGCTTTGCTTTGTGGAATCTAAATGTCCACAAGATATAGACATAAACCTCAATTTCTTCTCAGCCCTCACCAAAGGTTTTTGGTCACAGAAGGAGGGTCATTTTGAAAAATTGATTTTTGTTGACTACCTACACTTTCAGAAATAAAGGATACTTCTGATAACAATTTCTGATAGCCTGAACATCTTTCACTACCAGTTCCCTTCTTTCAGCAATATAAGTTTGTTCCAAGCATCTGAATCCTCTCCAGTTTTTGGCAGTAATGCTTTTTAGCTGAATTCCTCTGGGAATGTGAAGACATATTGCTTGTGCACAAAATGTCCATTGCCTGTACAGCATAAGAGTATTTTCCTCCCAGATTCCCCCGCCAACACGTGCCTTCCACTATGGAGGAGGAGGAAATGCATTTCAACCTTTGGTCCTTCTAAGAGCATCCCTTAAAAATTGTGTATTACTACAGAGGGAAGCAGGTGGACAAGAGCCTGGGAAACATTTGCAGTGTGGTGGTTTCTGGTCACAAGGATCAGGCTTTCACCTTTGGTGTCCTGCTCCCTCTGGCCCGTTCAGTGCCTCTGAAAACCTTTGTGTCTCACTTGGAGACACAGAGTCCCATTCTGACCTCCCTGGGACACATTTCATATTTCCCAGAATCAATACTTCCGATGCAGTTGCAGGAACACTGGGCAGTCGATCAGTTCTGTCAGGTTCTGTAAGGAGGAAAACCGGAGCAGTGTAGGGATGACATTCCTTAGGGAACTGCTATCCAGGGACATTTGTTGTTTCAAGTCATCTGACTTTGGGGCTCAGACAGGGGCTGCAGCTTGCATCACACATACAATTTTGTTTTAAAGCTGCCACTCAGGTGCTGAGGGAATAACACCAGTGGCAGCAGACCCAGCATAGCTGAGGTGCAGAGTGCACAGACCTGTCAGGGAGATCCGAGGGCTCGTGGTTCCATCACCCATGTTCCACATCCCATCAGAGCCCCTGGTTTGTGCTCCTGGCTTTGATCACCGGTCCCCTGAGATGAGCATGGAGAGATGGGAGAACAGTGGTGTTTTTGCAGAAGTGTTGCCCTGAAGAGATGTTTAAATAACAACGACAACAAAGTGAAATTAATGTCTGTGAGAAGTGTCAGATTGGAGCTTGACGAGTCAGACTCTTCACCTGTCTGAAGGCTACCCACATTTTCCCTGCCAGAGCTCAGTGCAGCACCATTCCTTGGCACACAGTGTGTTCTTTGATTTTTGAACTGTCCTCGTATTGCTCAGTCCTGCAAATAAGAAAGAGTCAGACTGTGCTGATGGTACTAAGAGGTCGCACTGGTAACACTAGGAAGGAGTTTGGCTAATTTACCCTGGTTTTAGAGAGGCTTAAGAGTTGCAAGAGATTTGAATGATTTAAAAATGAAATTTATGCAGAACGAGTCAAGGCATAACTCTGATTATAAACCAGGAACTGGCTTGTTTCTCTCCTTAGCAAATCTGGGCTGTACCCCTGATACTGCTCTCTGGGAAGAGATTTCCCATGTTCTCCTCTGACAGCACATCACCAAGGTCCTGTCCAGACTTCTGCAACAGTCCGAGGTGCTGTAGCACAACCTTCCTGGCAGGAAGGTGATTTGGGATGCACCATATCACAGTGCACAGATCCTGTGGCAAAAAGAAATCCTCCAGAGCTCCAGGCATCCTTCTGAGGTATGCTGTGAGCTTGGGGAATGAAAGCCCTTTGTAAATCGGGTCTTGTTCTGAAAAGTTTAATTTTGCAACTGTTTGAGCTTGTCCTTTTGTAAGATGACATGGTAAAAATGAAGAAGTCCAATATTTCCTCCATGAAAAATCCATTATATTTATAGGAAATTCCTTCATAGCATTTGAAAGGGTGATGCAGTTTGTCTGAGCATTCCTATTGGAGGGAGCAAAGCCAAACCTATGACTTTAAAAGGCTCTCTGAGAGTGCATGAACAAGATTGTGACAGCAAACAGGACTCTGTCCCTGTCTCAACCTATTGTCCAATGTCTTTATTCCTTCCTGTTTCTGTGGCTCACTGTCTCTGTCTTCGCTACATCATAGCAATGACTGGTTTTGAATTGTTGAATTAGCGGACTGAGGTAATTTTCTTCATATTTAATGTTCCATTCCAAGGTTCTGTTAGCACTCTGTGCCTTCAGTTTCTGCCATTTAAAGCAAAAGGACACTTCAGCCACTATGTCCAAACAATGACTCCTGGAATCATTGTTTCTGCATATTCTGTTTTAAACACCTAAAATCACAGTCTGGGATAGATCAAAAGGAAAGAGTGGGAGTTGTTGGTGTTGGCACAAAAGTCAAGTCTATTTGGTCTCAAGTTTTATGTGTGGACTTGCTCATCTAACTCTGGCTGATCTGTTTGTATCTCTCACAGATAACGTGGCCTTTTTTTTCTATTTCCAGGAGTTCTCAACACACCTGATTGCAGCCATATAACCCAATGCCTCAGATGACCCTTTCAGGTAACACACAGAAAGGGCTGGGCTCTGCTGCTGTTGGTTCCTACTATGAGCAGAAGTGAGGTTTGGGAGGTGTGTGAGGTTTGCTGGGATCCTCAGCAGTGATGGGCTGTGTTTTCCAGGCATTCTCTGCTGTTGGTCTTAGGTTATTTCTTCGATTTCCCAAGCCCAGAGGCAAATGACTGTTTCTGTGTGCTAAGCATCAATTCTTTCCCTTTTGTTCCTATCCTTTCTCCTCCCCACAGTTTTCCTCTCACTTTGAATTCTCTCAGACTGCTGCCATCTCAGTTCCCCTGGCACAGGAGAAAATGTGATGGTGTTTACAGAGCAGAAGCACTGGGACTCAGGAGATGTGAAAGGTGGCCCTGGTGGCTCTACCTCCAACACCTCTCTGTGGTTCTGCTTTCTGACTTCCTGTCAGGATAACCTGGACTAAAACCCTCTGACTTTTCCTGTGCCATCCTATGGTGTCTAACACAACCTCAGGTAAGACCTTTAGGCACTCCCATTATATGAACGAGAACAAGATTGTTGGTGTCAGTAATTAACATTCTTGTGGGATTGTTGGAAATGCTTTGGGATAAACACCACCTGGAATCCTTGCTGGGTTTATGTGGTTTTTAAGATGCAGAGGAGACAGATCCTGTTCGCACAAGAGGGCATGGACCATCTGTCTCCTCTCTTACTGGATCTGCAGAGAGTCTTTCAGTCCAAAGATGAGTTGCTGTAGCTCAGGGAGAAGTGGGACACTGGAAAAGTGAAGGCACGGACAGTGGGAAAGAAGAATGGAGACTTAGTGGTCAGTGTGTCCCTGATAGTGATCTCATCTGAGAACAGTGACTAATGACAAGAAAATACAGTCCCTGAGTAGCTGTGAGCACCTGTGGCATCGTGTCATCCCATGACAGGTTTCCAGAGATGAATGGATGACATGGATGGCAAAAATCCCATTGACTGCAATAACATCAGGCTTTCCCCTTGGAAGTTCCTTGCATTTCTTTCCTTCTGGATGCCCAAGACCCATATCCCACATCATTATGCACTTCCTGATCACAAATGCATTACTCTTCTCTTTTAAATTGGGGATTCGATTCCAATAAACTCTGCATTTTGGATTCTAGGTGCCCTCCACCTACCTCTGAAAACCCTAAATAAACAAACATTGGATTAGACCTCAGCAGCTCCCTGGCTCAGCAAAGGAAGCTTTTAAAAGCATTTTACACCAACTGCCCTGCTTGTGTTTCAGACTGTCAATCTGGGACTCAAGGAGCTCCAGCTTCCTTTCAGCCATCCCAGGGAACTCACCTCAGTGACTGCCTCCATTTTTGACCCTCCCTGATTCCACTGAGGAGCTGGAACTGCTCTTGACCTCAGGAATGACAGAAGTATATGCTGAGGTTGGAAGGTTTCTGGCATATGACCTGCTAATCTAGAATTTGCTTGGCAAAGTCCAGAGGATGACTTCTAACCTCAGAGCAATTTGCAAAACCACATCTGTGACCAATACATGTGAAAAATAAATGAAAAAAAAAAATCTAGCCGCTATCAAAGGATGAAAGACAGCACACCTGGCTGGGCACTGGTACTGGAATCAGGATGGAGACTGGGAACAATCGGACAGGCCACGTTGCCAGAAGTTGTCCATGAATGGAGCCGATGCCTCACACAAGGGAGGCAGCACAGCAGGTTAAACTGAAGGTATGTCGTAGCTCTGAGTCTTAAACTTAACGAGCCACATCTTTATTTGTGCTGCAGCCCCTTCTTATCCCAAATTGCCTTTACCAGCTGCCAGAGGATGCCTGGTAATGGAAAATTCTCCGGATAACAATAAATTGGTGTAACGATTCAGTGTCACCTCACATCCTGCTAAGCAATAGAGAAATCACGACGAGAAAAATACGCACGACCAGAGTGGCACTGAACAGTGCAATCCTAATTCCATAACCCTTCTTGTGGGCGACAGATAACCCAGTGCAATTTACAGCCGCTCTGAAGCGGCTCCAAGTCTCAGCAGGAGTCAGGAAAGCTCAGCGTAGCCTCGGGACTGAGGAGTCGGAAAGATCAGGGGAGCTGCTGTTCCATAACCTTGCCTCTGCACCAAAACCAGGGGGCTGGTTTGGAATGGGAAGCACTCCAAGCAAAACACAAAATTTTAATCACTGAAATGAAGGTCCTCCTCTGGATCCCTCTCTGGAGAACAGTCTGTCTCTGATGATCGTGCACAGACTTGCAAAGAGGGTAAATTTTGGATTTAAATCTCTACGTCAGTGTGTGAATGACAGCGTTAAATCTTGGCTCTAAGGCTGAGATATATCCAAGAGGAGAAAAACACTTTTTCCACTTAAGTGGCTGAGGTAGAGGAGGTCAATATATTGTCTCCCACTATTAAAGGGTGAGGAAATAATTTATACATGTATATTACACCTTTGCACCTTACAGTGGAGGTTTTTTTTAAATTCAAGACTCTAAAAGTTTAGAAATATCAACATTAAGGTGGCCTGTGCAACTGTAATTTGTCCCTTCCATGCATTTGCATTATGATACAGTATTTAATTGTAAGTAGATCACACGCTGTTCTTTCAACAGGTTTCTGGCCTCGCTCATTGTACAGAATAGACTGTGCTCACTAAGTAATAATTTCATTTTCTCCTCGCTGTTCACTATGTGGCCTGTGCTTTATTTACAGCAGACTATTCAAATATTGTTCTGAAGACAGATTTATTCATTTCCTCCTGAGCTTTTCCATGGGACCCATCACTCTGGTATCCAAGTGCTTCACAAACTCTAATTCATTTTCTCAACACTGGAGCAAGAACTGGTGTTGCCCTTATTTTACAGACGAGGAACTCGAGTGTACAGACAGAACAGTAAAAAAGATCTTTTCATTCCAGAGATCCAATTAGGAATACTCAATGGCCTGATTTTGTCAGAAAATAGAACATGGCCAAGCATCTAATTGAGTCAGAAGTTGTATAAATTCTCAATTATCGCAGATTTATCTGCAAGAGCTCTTCACTCCTCCAAGATAGGCTTCAAAATGTCAGCCCAGGCACCTGGGCAGTGCTGACTGCACAATTAATTCTTTGCATCCCACAGATTCCAGAGGCTAAATATCCTTTCTGGGAGCAGCAGTCCCCTGCCCCACTCAAAGCGTTGTGCTTGCTTGCCCCGCAGTTCCTCACAAGGTGCATAAAATACCTATGTCTGATTTTTACAGTAAATGCGGTGAAAGTTGTTGAGGGGCTTGCCTGGGTTCCCCGACCTTCGTTTGGTGTCTGAGCCTGGCTTATCCTTCTGCACTGGCTGCCTTTATCCTGCTGTTTGGTAACTGGGCAGCCTGGGTACTGTTGCTTTATCGAACACGTACTTTTTTTCCATGTAGAGATAACCCCAGCAATGTAATCCTGGGTTGACATCGATGCAGGCCATCAGCAATGTGGAAATTTCCCTCTCTGAGGATGTCCTGGCTGGCATAAGTTCCAAGGGGGTGAGGTACATTCTCAGTGTATTTCAGGTACCTGCTGACTTTTCCAGGTGGTCTTCATTCCCCTTCCTAAATCCTCACCTTTCTGCTCTGCCCAGTTTGTCATTCCTGTACCTACATCACTGTCTCTAGTGAATTCCCTCTTCACACAGGCTCTGTTGCATCCCATACCCAGCCTTGGGGTCCTCCTCCTTTGCCCCCCTCCAACTCTTCCATCTGATCCCTTTGCCCAGCGAGCTCTCCCTCAGTCCTTGACCAGACCACAGGGACAGCTCCCAGCCCTCCCAGGCTGCATGTCCTCCCAGCAACTTCACCCATTCCCACTCTGGTTCAAAGCCTTCTCCCAGCAGCCCGGCTTCCAGACGCTTTCTTATGAGCTTTGCTTTATCCCTCCCTCCAGGCAGACCTGTTTTTCCTTCTGGCTCCTTGTTCCCTTCCACCACCCTGGAGAACCTGTCTCTCTCCAGAGCCTCTGTGCCTGCCAATTTGCCCGTTGCAGACCCAGCTCCCATCCCCACTGTGTGTTTTTCAAGGAGCTTCCTGCTCTGTTTCCCAAGGGGACTGGAAGGACAGGTTCATCCTTCCTACCTGCAGACATGGCATGGTCCAGAGCAGCCAGGAACTGGCCCTGGGCTGTGATGAGGATGGAGCTGCTGGGGAGTGGAAGTGCCAGTAAGCCCCTGCCAAGAACCAGCAGGAATTCCAGGAGGGTTTTCATAATGGGGTTTGAGGGAACACCTCTGACAAAGTGACCACTCTCATTTTCAGACCAGAAAATCCTTGACAGAAGGGACAGAAGGAGAAATATTTATACTTCAGCCTAAGGTATGAGCTTCAGATGCTTAAATTTCAGCACAGTGGTTACTCTGGCCCTATTAAACGTGACTGAGGGCAGGATTTTATGATGGGAATTGCTAACCAGCTTTAATAGGAGTTACACTACCAGTCTTGCCTTTTAATCATCGCTTCCATTTTCAGGATAAATTGCAGCTGGTTGCTGGTAATCCTTGTGGCATATCAGATAGCAGCGTAACTCGGCAAGGGTAAGCTGGAGTAACCCAAACATCCTTCTGAGGAGGTAATTATTCCATTGTGAAAATGCCCTGGGATATTTTTAGTGGCCAAACCCCCTGTTTCCTGACAGAAACATAAAATAACGAAGCAAGCTTCACAAGGAGAGACGCCTCAAACACCTGTATTAGCTTGTGCTTTGCAGTCACGTCAGCATTTAATTCGCTGTGCGCATCTCTGCATCCCTGTACGGCAAAATCCACACCTGCGTTTGAGGCAATGCACGCTCAGCCAGCGTCTGCCTCTCAGAACAGCCTCTCATAAACAAATCTGCAAATCCCGCTGGATCAAGAAGAATTTCACGGGAATATAGAGCTGCCTGCAACAAGAGGGAAACCCTTGCCACACACACCGAGGTTATCAAGGAAAACTTTCCTTAACAGGAGTCTCACAAACAGTGTAAAAGCCTGGGTTGTTTTTGGAATGACTTGTTTAAAATTAGTTTTAAAATGTTTTGCAACATGTTTTGCAGGGGATGTACCTGTGTTTCACATCCTGGGGTGCCCCAGGGATCTGGTTCTCTCCTGGTTACCTCCAGCCCTGGTCCCCTGTAATTTATGTCCTGAAAGAGACCATTCAATTAGTCAATAGTAAAATGAGCAAGGACACCGTGTGCGTTGTAAAAATATAATTTAGTAGGTAACAAGCTGAGATGGAAAAAAATATCAGGGTACACTCCACATGATTAATGAAGGAGGAATGCATATTTACAGCTTTTATTGTGTCCTTTGTAAGGAGACTGGATCGGGCAGCAGGGCTGGAACGGACTGGAAACGATGCGGCATTCCAGCCATTTGGATTTGAATGGCAAATGCTGTATAAAACTAATTACCCCCAGGAGGATGAAAATACATTGCATTTGCCTTTTCGGAGCATGTCTGGTCTTCACGTTATTTATCTTTGAGAAGCATGTTTACTGGGAGAGGCGACATCCCGAAATGAGCAGCAGAGTTGCTCCCCAGGAAAACAAGTTTCCGCAAGTTATTTTTTCTACATTTAGTTCGATTTCTGGTTTCTGGGCGGCTCTGGATTGCTGGTTCCCAGCAGCATGGAGAGCAGGGCTCCCTCTTCCCACACCCTCCGGCTCGCCACATAGCGGGGATACCCGGATTGGTGCCGAACTGCTCGGTTTTCCATGTTTTTACGCGTGGAAAACGCGCGGGTCCCGCACCCATGCTGGACTAGTTCTGCAGAGTGGAAAACATGGATTTATTGCGTTAAAACGCACGAACTTTACGCACCGAACGCCTGACGGGAGGGCGGGGGTGCAGCGCCGCGCTCGTGAGGGGAGGGCAGCGGCCCCGCCCCCTTGCGCGCTCGCGCAGGCGCGGTGCCGCGCGGGGGGGCGGGCGCGCGCACACCTGGCGCGGGGGTCGGGCGCGCGCATGCGCAGGGCGGGGGCGGGCGGGAGGCGGCGCGCGCCCCGCGGGGTCCGTGCGAGGGAGGGACGGAGCCAGCGAGCGGCGGAGCCCGGCCCGCGATGGAGTGAGGGAGGGTGCGCGGCCGCTCCGCCCGCCCGCCGCTCTCCCTCCGCGCAGCCCACCCGGTAGGGAAGGAAGGCAGGAGGAGCCCCCCGGGGGAGGGGCTGGCGCTGGGTGCAGCCCGGCTGCCGGGCGCGGGGAGTGGAGCGATGGCGGCGCGGAGAGCCCGGCGGCTCCTCGGCTCCCTGTGCATCGCCCTTCTCTTCGCGCAGCCCCCACCGCCCGGCTCCGCGGCGCGGAGCGGCTCCCGCAGCCTCCTCACGGGTAAGAACGCGGCGAGACCTCGGGGGCGCGGAGGGGCCCGGGGCGGCCCCGGCTGGGCGAGCGGTGCCGAGGGGCTGAGCCCGCTCCGCTCCCCCCGTGCGGGCACCGGCAGGGGCCACTGCGAGCCTCGGGGAGCGGCGGCGGTGCCTCCCCGCGAACAAGGGACACCTGGAGCCCCGTCTCTGCGGGATTGAACGCTTCACCCACCTGCGCTCCCGGCTCGCTGGCACACGGGAGGGATCGGGCTCGCAGCTCACCCGTGAGGGGAGCCGGGCACGGGCGGGCTGTGCCCCGCATCGGCAGGGGTGCTGGAAGCGGCACGGACTCGGTACCGTCAAGACGTGGAGAGAGAGGAACTTGCCTGGGAACTGCCGCAGTAGCCCAGAAATGAGCGGTCTGGCAGCGATTCAGCCGCGGTAGTTCTCACACCTTTTACCATTGTTGTCTTTAATGGTCTATGATTGAATCCTGGTTCTTTGCAGGCTACGGAAAACGTAATCTCACCCAGGTGAAGCAGGAGAAGGCTCTCTCAAAAGCCCTTGCATGAGACGATTAATACCACAGAAGCCTCTTTAGCTTTTCAGCGATGTTATCTGCTCGTTATGGCAAATACTGGCTTTAAAAAGTAACTTCTTTATTTCCTCCTTGCCAGCAATAAGCTAGTAGGAAGCTTGAAAGGGAATCTGGTCTTGAATACAGAGTGCTGGGATTAAAAAAAAAAATCCCCAGTAGGTTGATTGAATCTTGATATTTTAAGAGAGGGCTCTGTGCAAGTGGAATATGGAGAAAACTGCTCATCAAATGAGTGGTTTTTAGCAACCTGTTAGCAATTTGGAAAAGTGAGAATTCTGATATTAAATGGTGTAATTGTTCTGTTTCAAATCACATTCAGCAGGATCTTCCACGGTGGTTCTTGTCTTGGACACCACTGATGGAACCATGTGTGCTGACTCCTGTTGACAGGGAGTATTTTTATTTATCCTCTTACAAAAGCTTTGCAGATTCCAGGTCTGAAGCAGATTTTTTTTTCTTTTGAAAAATATTGCAGTTTGACTCAAAAATCTGTGGAACATGTGTAACAGATAAGTTATTTTTGATGTGTAAAATCTTGCCACGTGATGATTCTTTTCTGATATTCCTGCTCTCCTGACAGCTCAGTGGTCTTATGGTTGTATTAGTAGCTTTTTGCTGGTTTTAAAGAATCCTTTAGGGTTTGAAGAAATTAAATTAGTTGGTGAAGTTCTGGCTGTTGGAGCCAAATATGTGAATTAAGTCTGCAGAGGAGGAGTGATGTGTTGAAATGATATGAAATAAAACCTTCATTGGAGCTGTTTATCAGAGCAGGAATTTAGCGGTAGTAATGTGGAAAGCTTGGAAGTTGTGGTGAACTCCTCCTCTCCTCTCTCTATTGTGGAAGGTGCTTTTATGCTGTGTCCATGGTTGCTGTCCTGTGGGATCCCTGGGGAGGACCAGGGGCTGGGCTTTCCTGTCTGAGGGTGTTTGTACCAGTTCCTTAGAGGAAAGGGAGAAAGGCTCTTAGTTTTTTGTCTCAATAAAGAGCAGACGTGTCATGTGTAGTGGATAAACTTCATTTTAATTCACACTATTTTCCGTCTAATTGCTACTAGTTTTTCTTAAATATGGGATGTTCCAGGCACTTTTAAATGAGCAGCTGCTCGTAGCAGAGGGAGTTGGGTGTGATGTTCCATGGCATGAAGGTGCTCCCCTTGGAATTTAGATGTGAGGGGAGGTAGTGCTGTCTTCTGTTCCATGCTCGGGGTGAAGCTTGATCTCTTCAGGTTGCTGGAAGAGCCTCCTTAGGCTGATGCTGAGGGCTGGAGAGGCAGAGGAGCACCAGCTTTGCAGGTCCAGGTGGAGCTTTAGCTGTGGCACTTGCAGCTCTTGTCAAGGCTGCAGTGCTGCTTTCTGTGTCCAGAACAGGGTTTAAATGCAACAAAACCCCATGGTGGCATTTTGGTGTGGGTAGAAGTGCCATAAATGAGCAGATGTTGCAGATTTGGAAGCCCATATTCTTTGTATGGAGTCATGTGTGTTGGAGGGACATTTGATCCTATTTATAAATAGCTCATCATGGCTCTCTGAAGAAGAAAAGAGGGCAGCTAAATTATTTTTGGAAAAAGCTGTAAAACTTCATTTATTGGTGTATCTGCAAACATTGTGTTTTCCGGTCCAGTTGGTTGCTCTTCAGATAAGGTGAGATGAGCTGCTGATTTTAGAATTGGGACAGTTCACTTAGTTGAGGGAATAAAGCAAATCAGGAAGAAGCATCAGATTAAGCTAAATGCTGCTTCCTATAACTGTTTGCAGCTGAGTTGAGCATAAACTTGGATCTATACAGATTATGTTATTAGAAATAAAAATGAAGCTGGTGTCACTTAATTTTTATTAGGAAAGCTGTGATAGCCTGTGTACACCATTAAGATTGCAAATAAGATTACTGAAGAGCAGGAAATTTGTTCTGTCTCTCCATAGTATTCTTGAAGTCCTCGGAATCTGTATGTATTTTGTTTTTAGAGGACGAACTGCTGGTTTGGGATGTCCCAATGGAGCAGGGTTAGCAGTTGGTGGCCTGGGGCTGCAGGAGGAACCCAGAACTGAAGGGGTTTGTGAGCAGCAAGTTGGGAACTGCATTCAGGTGCTGCTGCCAGGGATGCTCCTCCTGGGCAGTGATGGGAGGAATGGAAAGCTAAGGATGACAGCACAGATCAACTGGGGACCCTAGAAACAGCAGGACATAATTTGTTTCTGTTTTGTGTGTGCTCCTTGATTATTTCTAACTATATCCCAAGTTAAAAATAGAGGAGATGTATTCAGGTCTCGGTTACGTCCCAGGTCAGTCAAGCACCGGTCTCTCTGCCTGGTGCTCCTGTTCCATATGGCTTTTGCAGTGCATGTTTATTAGTCATCTCAAAAAATTACCTGACTGACTTATGAAGCTTTCCTAATAAACTAACACTTCAGTTTCAAAGTTGTTAGGTGTGTACACACCTGTGCCTAATGTTCATCACAGTGAAAAGCAGCAAACAAAAAGTGTCATAAAAAAAGCTTGGCTTAGTTACCATGTGCTAACTTATCAGTGTAAGTAAGGAAGTTACATATGGTAGATATTTCCTTATACAAATAAGAGTGTTTGGTTGTTCCTGATTATAAAATGCCCTTGTCATTTACATGACATTAACCTTCAGCCAGAGATTGTCAGAAAAGTCTGGAGACTCTGTAGGCACCTAGCTGGGATTTGTTGCATGGCAAGAAAAAGAGAGTGATAATAAATGAGTGAGGAAATGAAGTGGGAGTTTAAGAAAACTACACAAGGAGCAGTGCAATATTCTGCTTAAGTTTTGCTTTCAAGCTATAAAAGCATTTAACTTGGGCAACAACAACCTGAGCATCATGGGGGGTTTGAAAGAGAATTTTATTATCATCACCAGTTTAATGGAGAAAACGTGGTGTGTAAAATGTGTACTGATGTTTGTAGCCAGCTTTTCTGAGCATGCAGGATGTTTAAAGTTTCACTTTGCATGTGGAGGTACAACTGGAGTTGTTGCTGGTGTCCCATGAGGAATCAGCACCAATGTTGCAGTGTCACTTGGTGGAAGGGAAACTCACATTTCTGTTTAGCTGGTTTGTAGGGATCTGCTGCAGGGCCCAGATTGCAGCTTCCATGCTGGATCCAGAAGGGAGTTTTCACCTTCCTCTGAGGGCTGTGGACTAGCTGTTCAGCCCCTGAGAGCTCCAGAGTGTCAGTGCAGCCTTTGGGAATGGCTGTGGGGGCACAAGCCTGTGTTTGCCTCTGCAGTGTGCTGGGCTGGGAGAGTGAGCTGCCTCAAAAACTGGTGTGCTGCTTGGATTGTCCTGCTGGAATCCCCCTCTGTGCCTCCAATATTGGAACATAATGCCCGAGGCTATTGATTTTTTAAAAAGGTAGAATAGTTCTTAATAGGGAAAACGCCTCAGCACAGTGGAAACAGTCATATTTTACTGATTGGGTGCTATTGATTTAATCCTCCAGTGAAATTGCCAAGATGAAAGTGGTAATCCTGATTAATTCCATATAAATAGATAAGCCTGATTTGTATGTGTACAGTTGCAGGGTTTGGTAGAAAAATCTGAAAGCCTGCTTTATGTGGTCTATTAGGTGCTTTAATTTCCGGGGTTTTTACCATTTAGTATTCATGCAGAGGAGCATCTTAATTTTACAAAATAAGCGCACTATCAATTTATGATAAATCCTTTTTGCATCAGTTACTTTTTTCTCTCATTAAAGCTGCCCTTACCAAAGGCAGTGAAGGAATTAGAATGTTCTGCTGCTAAACTTTCTGGGGATCTTAGGTAACTCCCTGGAGTGTGTAACAACCACAAGCTGTTTGATTAGTGCAAAAAGAGGAGGTTTAATTTTAATAAAAAGTAATAAATTACTCTAAATGTGTTGGTTTTTTTTGGTTTTTTTGTTTTTAATATCAATGCTAGACTTATTGCTCCAGTCTTTGCTTCTAAATGTTTTGGGATTGGGTGTATTAGTAGGGAAAAAAATTACAGTTAAATCTCTAAAGGTGCTGTTCAGACAGGACTGCCTCCCTTAGGAACTCACTGGGGTCCAAATACACAAACTTAGGGATTTATTTATTTTATTTTTTTTTATGCCATTGCTGATTCTCATAGCCAGTCTTTGAACTTTCCTGGTTTGCTGTTACGATATGACCAGGACTGAGTATGGCATTTTTGGGAAGGAGTGTACTGGTCATTCAGTCATGTAACAATGTTTTATTTTCCTATTCCTCTGACATTCTAGTCTTCATAGTTTTCCAGTGAGAAATCTCATTTTAAGTTGATTTAGAAATAGCTTTTTCCCCTCTCAAAATGTGTTGTTTTGCATATGTTAGCTATGAATTTTCTTCACTGTGGAGCTGTTTGTGCAGCTGGCTTGGTGCTGGTTACTACTGAAGAAATTCAGATGTTCTGCTTAGCCTGAATTTCTTCATTTCCACATTTTAGTCTATTGATTTTCTTTTCCTTAGTGCATTGCAGAGGTTTTGGCTCCTATGACAGACTGCTCTTGATGGTGTGGATTTTGATGATTCGGTTCTTTTGGGTCTCATCAAAGCATGGCAACTTGGTGATAATTTTTGGTATCTTCTAGTCAGACAGTTTTGTCTGGAGATCTTTTGAAAGTGGAAAAGCTGTTTTGTGATTAAATTGCCCACTAATTCATCTATTTGCTCAAAGAATTTGTGCACTACTGTCTTTTGTAATTAGATCAGATTTTAATTGTTACATATATGGGTATGAATCTTATTGTGATTTTATTATGTTTTGTTTTACTATGACCTTAAAACCCCATGTTTTTGTACTTCTGTCTGCTGATCATTTAAAATTTCACTTTGTCTCTCCTAGTAGGCACCTATGTACTTGAATCCTTTGGGCTTTCAGTGCTTCATCAGTATAGCTCTGTTGGCCTTTGCCATCTGCTTTTTTTTTTTAAACTTTCTTTTTGACTTAGAAGTTTGGGTAGCTTATGAGGGGTTTAATTCTAGCTCATATATCTGGAGTCCAAATATATATTTTACCTTTGTTTTTGTCTGATGCCTGTCTTGGATGTCTTGAAGCTGTCAGGCTTTGTGACACTGGGTCAGAGCATGTGTCAGTAGCCAGCACAGTTGTCTGCCATCATTATTAGGATATTTTGATGAATTTATCTTGTTTGATGTGTTTTTAACTCCTGTGACATATGTCCAGTGTTGCTGCTGACCTCGGGGTGAGCAGCACAGAGCTGAGGGCTGGACCAGTGTAGGCTTAGCTGCTGTTTCTTGCCTATTAACAGATTTAAGGTAGATTTGAAATTGTACTTATCTACAGCTTCCATTTATTTCATGTTCTGCATGGGATTTCCAGCCATTTAACGAGTGCTTTTCTGGGGAAGTTTTACTTTATTTATTGTGTACTTCACGATGATATTTTGAGCCATGGTAAATCTCAATTTTCTCCATGTCGATATGACACCATGAATAGATCCAGCGTCTTTCCATGTTTTACATTGTGTATTTATAACAAAGCACTGCTCCCTACATTGTCTGAGAAGTGAAAGCTCCAGCTCTGATTGTGTTGGTCCCCTTTCTTCCTCTTTCATCTTCCTTTTGGCAGAGCCACCTTTGTGTTACTGCCATTACTAACACACTTGAGCACTTGCAGGCAGCTTCCAGGTTTTTTTTCCTACTCTGGTTCTCAGTGTAGTTGTCCCACAGCTTGCTTCCACTTGGGCTGAGATGGAGTCGAGCTCTGTATAAGTTTCATCTTTCTTGGCTTTCCTCTGTAGTTAATGAGCCTGAACAGCTCCTCTTAACACGGCTCTGTGGTTCGTGCATTGAAACCTTATAATGTAACTGTAGTGAGGAAGGGAGAGCCACAAATAGAGGTGTTTAGATATTGCTTCTAAAAGTAGAACAGGCTGCCAAAAGTAATGTAAGTCATTAGACCTGTCATGACACTCTAAAATTGAGAAGTGGAGTCTAACTTACCTTCAAAATTTTGAGCGGTCACATCGCTTTAAAAAAATAATCGAAGAATCACAGAATCGTTTGGGTTGGAAAAGCCCTCCAAGATTGAGTCCAGTCATTTACCCTGCAGTGCCCAGTCCTGCACTAAACCATGTCCCCATGTGCCACACCCACATGTCTTTTAAATAACTGAATAACTGCTTGAAATTGTGTCTGTTGTAGTGTTGTGCATCGCAGTGAGGAAAGCTGAGTGTTAACAAGAAGATGAAATATTTCCAAAAGTGATTTATAAAGCCAAATGTTCCTGTTTGACAACAGGCAAGGAAGGAAGAATAAAAATCTGGAAATAAAGGAAAACTGCATCCAGAAACATTTTTTTGCTGTGGTAGGACACCTCAGCAGTTTGTAGTATACTCCATGCTGTTGGCATTGGGATTTTTAGTGGTGGGCTGTCAGAGCTCACCTTGCAGAAAATCCAGATATTTTGTTACAGATTTTTGAATCTTGCATTAGAAATGTGCTTGGGCAGATAGGAAGCACAGCCGAGATAAAGTTGTAGCCAAATGTTAATCCTATTTTGGTGTTTAGTTTCAGTGTTTGGAGCTGGCAGTGCTGCTGCAGTGGGGGGGGTGCTGTGCCCTTCCATTGGCTTTCCGAAGTGTTTGTGGAGGATGTAGAGAATTGGATCAGATCCCTGCTCTTCTGCCTGCATCAGTGCTCGTGCTGGCAGAAGGGAGAGGGTGACACGGGCACAGGGAACGCTGCCACCGGGAAGCCAGACTGCTTTCTGGTGGGGGAAGGGGTTGGCAGAGAATAGTAGTATGGAAAGCACTGTAAGCAAAATAACACTGTGTCTCATGTCACCATTTTAGTCTTTAATATTATGTATTACAGCATATAGATTCCAGATGTATAGACTGAAACTCGATTGAAAAAGTGTGCACTATTTTTTGGCAAATTCATTGAAGAACAAATGTTTCATGAAAGTTGATTTTCAGATTGGTAATGAATTCTCAGTTTGGCTTTAATTACTTAATTGCTTTTGTTTGTAACTTTTTTCCCCCCACTGAAAATTCATTTTTGTCTCGTTCTGAAGTGGGAATAAAGCTACAGGTTTCATCTTAAAATACTTAGCCCTGAGGGGAAAAAACAATTCAAAACTGCCCAACAGGTTGTGGTTTCAGAAAAGGATGGACCCTGACAGCTCTGAATACACTCACTTGCACAAGTCCAGAGGGAACCTTGGTTAATGATGCTTGTCTTGTGCAATGTATCATTTTTAACTGCACTGTAATTTTTTGGGGCCCAGACTTTCACAATCACCCCTGTATCAAAAACTAAATCCTGTAAGGAGAGCACTTCATGGAAACTTGGTTGGGAAGCATAAGGAAAACTTAGATGTCGTAGGGTGTGATAATGTGGTGGTGAAGGGACATGGGAAGCACTCCTGGCAGCCAAACCAGCCCTCAGCCAGAGTGAGGAGAATGCCAGCCAACTGAATGGCTCAGGATGACATTGCTCAGGATAAAATCAACCTTAAAGTGAAGTGCTGGGGCTGTGCATGTCCTGGAAGCTGGGGGTTGCTTGGGGAGCTTAGCACAGGAGGTGGAAAAATACTCCCTGCCTTTGCTGTGTTCTTCGTGGTTCTGCAGAGCAGTTAAGGGACAAAGTGTTTGGAAATGTCTTGTGACTGAGGGAGGTATTGGTAATGCAGAGGTGACCATGGGGTGATAGACCCACCTCTGCCAGCCTGTGTCAGGGTGCAGTGCACCATGCCTTGTGTCTGGTGAAGGGACAGACAGTCTCAGGTATTCCAGCTGAAATCACAGCACTCTGTTCTTATTTGCAACAGAGAATTTAACACATTTTATGGGACACTATTTTCATTAGCATTAATGAAATTCTCTTAGAGAATGCACCACAAATTTTGGGTGGGACAGCTCTCCATCATTTTCCCAAGTTGCTTCCTTTTCTGGAATCTGACAAGGCTTGTCTTCTGTTTGAAGTGTAAAATAGCTGATTTATCCAAATCTTCACATGTTCTTGTTTGCTCATACCTACTTCAGGTCTTTAGAGCCTTAATTTTAGGTTCTGTAGTTCTTTTGTTGCTATGGATTCTTTTAACATATCTTGTCATTTGAAGTTATGGTAGGTTTTGAAAAATACCTGGGTAGTATGAGATAAGAAATGGTTGAGATACCTGCAGTGATTTAGTAACCGGCTTGTGTTGTGGTGTTATGTCACTTTTTGGAGATGTGGATGAAAGAGAACCCACGCAAACCACAGCTGCAGAAAATGGGTGTCCTCTTGGTACAACTGGGAAACCTTGGCAGCTCCATTGAGTGTAAATTCCTGCTCTTCCCCTTTCAATGTGTTGTCTGTGAGTGCAGATGTATAGGGTTTCTCGTAGGTGATGTAAATATTGTAGGTCTGCTCTAAACTGAGGGGCCAGAATCTGCAAGGCAACACCACAGCATGTGAATGGAGGTTTTTGTATTTCACATCTGAGACTTTTGGAGGGGAGAATTGACTTCTGAATGCGGAAAGAGGAGAACCAGGCATCAGATACACCCAAGGCAGGATCCAATACATTCCACATTCTAGGTAGTGCTAGTTAAAGGCTTTTCCTGGTCCAGCTCAATTGGAATCTTATGTGCTCATGGTAACAGCATTAACAGCCCCAAATGTGAAGTGTTGGTTTTCTAAAGTAACGCTCTCCAGTTGTTTTCTTTGCTGTTGTTGCCAGTTTTTCATTTCACTGAGGAAATCTGCCTAAATGGAAAAAGCCAGCATTCACAGGAGCTGAAAATACATCTGTGCTAGATCTGATCTCTGTGTGCAATTGGGTTTGTGCTGTTTTTTTGTTCACTCTGGAACTTCCTGTGGAGGCATCACTGCTCAGGGCTCTGCAGCAGAGCTTGAGCCTGTGCTTTGGGGTTTTATCTTTGCTTTCACGTTTATCCTGGGCAGATTTTATGACTTCAGCATTTTCAAACATGTCCTTTACTGATTTATTAAAATAAGGACCTGTGAGAAGTAGATTTTTGCCTTTACCTTTTTGTCATGTGATGTTAAACATTTTCTCCAAGTTTAGCCTATTCAAGACTTTCTTCTTTCTGCAGAAGGCTTTGAAAGGTTATCAAGTGCCTGTTTCTGTTATTGCAGATTAATATATGGGGCATATTGATTGCTTAAATCTAATTTAGCTCCTGTCACGTGAGTAACTTTATCATTCTTAACTCGTGTGTTGAGTGGCTGTTGGTTATTGTCCATGAGCACAACGAGTGGAGGTGATGGTGTTCATTTAAAAAAATAAAGTAGTAACTGGCCTTTGTAGGTTGTGCCTTGCTGCTTCTGGTGGTACTGAGAGCCTTGTGGAGTCATTACCAAATGCAGTGCTGGATTCACTGCCCCTCTTGGCTGTGATTCCCTTGGGAGGCAAAGCTGGATTGAATTAGTACACTGAATGTCAAATTACAATACGTTCAGTGAACTGCCTATGTTGCTGGCATCTAATTTCTTGTTATTTTTGCAGTCTTTCAGTGTAGTAAGTGGATGGCAGGTTGAGTTGATGTTTTATATCAGTAACCTGAAGACTGAACACTTATTTGGGTGACTCTTGTCATACAACAGAACCTAGAAGTGGTTTTAAGTTACGAAGTTTTAAGTACCTTTCAGGTACTGATAGGATGGGGCCAGTCTATTCCCTCCTAGCCAGGGAACTGTCCTGGATGTTACTGCTCGTTTTCTTAAATGTTTCTCATAAGTGCTTCCACAAACAGGACTTCATCTTCTTTCAGGGCTTCCAGAGGTGCTGTGTGGGTAAGGAGCCATTACCCATCCTCTGCAAAGTAGCAGGAGCATTTCTGTTTTCAGGCAGCTGTTCCAGCTTTTTAGGCAGAGCTTTGGAATTCTGCTAACAAGAACACCGTTTGTGGAAATTCCTCCTTAGGCAGTTTTCCTAGAGATTGGTAGACAGGTGTTAGATGCTGACCAAACTGGGTATCAGTGTAAAAGCAGAGCCACATTTAAT
>VRYO01000100.1:19142938-19204554 GCA_009812075.1 Sialia sialis | reverse complement strand
TTGCAGACCAGGTGAAACTTTTGGCTGAGAACTCTTGTACAGTAATTTCACAATTATAAGCCGCACCTGAATATAAGCCGCACCACTGGGGTAGGCTGGATTCTTCAATGACAAAGGTGCGGCTTATATTCGTGAAACTACTGTATGTTCACTAACTTAGGAGAAAGCAATCTGTGAATTTGACTCAACAGCTTCTATCAGACACGGATGTCACATAAATATCTAAGTCCCTGTTTTGGTACATTTGCTAGACTTTTGTTACCCATCCTAAAATCTCCATGACATCGAAACTTTAGGGCCCTTCTTTAAAAGGCATCAGGTAGAGATAGAGGCTGCTGTGCATGTACATTTGTGCTGCTTAATGTAGAATAAACCCTAACATTAGCTCAAAGATCAGATCAAACCAGTTTAAAAACCACCTGTGGGGTGGCCCAGGTGAGCTCACCTGGGGGGTGCAGCCTCTCTGTTCTTGGGGTTGCTGGTCTGTTCGTTTATCAGAAAACTGGAAATGAAAACGTCAGTCTTTTCATAGCTGCTCTCACATGGAAGGAAATCGACTTGGCTTGTTACTCTGACAAGTGGATTTTATTGTAATATGTTGATGCACTGTTGTTTTTTTTGTGCATTATACCATTCTTATGCATATAGTCTGGTCACATAATAGTTTATTCATCACTGAAATTGTTCTGGAAAGTGCAGAGCTACCAGCAATTGTCACTTTTCTGAGCTTTTCTGAATGGCTTGAAATCACTCTGAACTCTTGAACTGTCTTTTCTTGTTCCTCGGAATATTAACTTTATCACTTGAGAAACGAGCACAGTTTGTGTGCAGAGAATACTCAATATTTCATCCTTTCAGTCCCCCAATTTTACTTTTCATGGAAATCAAAATACAAAATTCCAAAAGCTGAGTATTCCCACATGACCACGGGGTGTAAGGTGACCTCCTTGGCTCTGGTCCCAGTCCAGGAATGTATCGTTTCTTTGAGTTAGACTTTGAAACAGGTATTACTTTACAATTTAATTGGCTGCATACATCTCAAAAAGGATATAAACCAGTGGGTTTTTCCACTATGTAGACATAAAGGCTTGTTTCACAGGAGAGGAGGCATAAACAAGCTGGTACAAGGAGCCCTGTATGAGCTGAGCTATACTGTATACTTCAGGGGGAAAAAAAAAAGTCGGATTTTTTTTTTTTTTTGCCTTGTGGGTTTTGGCAGTGTAAAACAAAACAGTTAGTGTTCTCTTATAAAACTGAAGAATTCTTTTATATCTTGAAAACATATTTAAAGACTTCCCCCCCCATGTCTTTGTGGATCGCTGCAGATGTTGTTCAGCCTTAATTTTGCTGGAGGTTCTTCCTCAGTGTGGGTTACTGCCGTGTTTGGTGTGTGCTGGTGACAATTTCAGAGCTGGGGCAGCAACCAGCTGTTTTGAAACCAAAGGCCACTGCCAATTAGAGACAAGAAAAAAGAGAAATTCAGAGCGTTTTAAGCGATAAAACCTTTGTTTTGGAGATTTTTTTCCTTTTCTCTTTTTTTAATAACTGAAAGTGATCTAATTAGTGTCTGTAGCTGGATCTGAAAGGCTTTTGCTGACCTATATTCAGACCCCTTTCATCAGCTCCTGTGTGGGTAAGATCTCAGTAGCAGTTATTTAGCAGTAAGGAGCCAGACGTTGCAGGAAGAGTGGATAAGCCTCTTAGTTCTTTGAATCTTGTTTTGCTAGTTGTTTGTTCATTCCTGACTTCAATATTTGTGGCTTATCTGCAATTTTAATCTGACTTTGCTGTTCTGACCCTTCCTTCTTTGTAATCTGTGGCTTTTAATGTCTAAAAGGTCCTAAATATTTGATCAAAATAAGACCTAGTTCTCCTTCTGAAGGAATAAATCACTTTAAAAGTGGCAGAAAGAGAAACCATATGCAGGGAAAATGTAGTTTGAGGGGAAAGATAGACCGTGCAGGCAGACCCAATCAATTACTGAGGCTTGGCACTAATGTTCCCTGCACTCCCCACTCAGCCACTTGCAGGCTTCTGGTGTAAATTTGGGAGTTTCCATTAATCTGTTTAACATTGGGAGCTCTGGGCACAGAGCTGGGCCTGGCTTTTTCTGTCCATCTCTTTTTGTCCTGCCTGCTGCCATCCTGGATGTGAGCTCCACGTGCACTCAGTGTGCTTGTTCCTGTGGCAGCTGCACCATTTATTCTGGGATTGTTTGGAGTGGAGAACAGGGATCTGTCTCTGTGCCTCTATGGTTCAGAATTCCAAGTAGGATGTGCAGATAACGTGTGTCCTTCCTAGTGCTGGTTTAGCAGAGTCTTCCTGCTCTCCACATTTCACCAAAGAGAATTTAAAACTGGCAGTGAAACCACCACATCTGGGTTATTCAGACGTGGGACTAGAGGATAATCTTTTTCCTCTGAACTCCTGAGGGTTGCAGCACTTGACATCTTCAAAGCACCTTAACAAAGGTGATAAGCAGCCTTCATCCTTGGGCTGAGTTAACCAAACTGATAAACACCCACAGGAGATGGCAGCTTCGGGTAACAGCCATGGCAAAACAGATCCTAGTTATTTGCTGGAAGAAGGACTTTTAGACATGAGGTTTTTCACTTGTGGATTTGGTTGCCAAGAATAAGTTGGAAAAAATTATTAGAAATTATCAGTGTTCTCCCATTTTACAAAATGTCATTTTTCAAGCAATTCCTTACCCATTAGCTCCTGGAAATTTTGTTTAATCTTATCTGAATATTTACTGGCCAAGTAGTTAAAATATTATTTAAACAGAGGCTATCATTTATAGCTGATTTTTTTTTTTAAGTAAAAACTAAATGTTTAAAGTTGAGCCTGCTTTAAAGTCAACATTTGTATTAATGCATAACTAAATATTCTGGCAGTACAAGCCTGACATTTAAAAGAAATTCATATGGGTAGGAGGGGGAAGTCACTTGATAAGCACTGGCAGTTGAGCTTAAGTAGTAGCTGGATTCTGACAGACATCAGGCTTTATGCTACTGTGAGGAAAGTTTGGTGGATACTTCATTCAACCTTCAAATATTCATCAGGAACAGAAAAATCGGGGCAACTGTGTTTTCTGCTCCAGTCTGGGAGTGAAGAGGAGTGTGTGGGAAGTGGAGATCAGAGCACCTCGGGATCAAAGCTCTGCAGCTCCCAACCAGAGAGGCTTTTGTTCAGCACATCTCACATCTACACAACATGGCAAAACTGGGAGTCAGGAGCCTTTAATGTGTGCTGTTTAAAAAGAGTCAAACAACACCCAAACACCTTCTCCCTGTGTTTACAGCATTCCAGTTAATTCTCCAGAAGAGCAGCTTGACACTGGTATTAAGCAATTTTATGTCATAAATATTTCTTTTGAATGTAATAGCATGTGGAAAGTAGTACAGACGAGTTTTAAGCAGTCTGATGTGCATAAAGTATCTTTTTCACCCCAGAGATTAAAGTTTGATGCTGTGATTATGGGTTATCATCCTGAAAATTATCAGCCTGGCCTTGAGGGGGAAGAGCTTTCTAATAATAGAGTGATGATTTTTAGAGCAATCAGAGGACAGAATGACCAAATAAAACTGTTTTCTTGTTTTTCCAGAGTAACAGGATTAACAGATCGATCCAAATAGATCAATTCTTTAGTCTGACTAAGCACTGAAAGGCCACCACCTGTGAAATCCTCACTTTGAAGTCCTGGTGATACAATTGTTTTACTTTCAGGTGTAGCACTTCCGTGGAAAAAAGTCTGCTGGAATTTTAGTAAGTAATTGATACATTATGCAATAAGATCAGTTGCAGATGAAATTGTTATGTGCAAACAAAAAAGGGTCTGTTACATGTGCAGACACGTGGCTGTTTTGGACTTGAGAGAAAAACAGGAGTTTGGGGCATGAAGCATTGGGTTAAATGTGTTGTGAAAGAAATCCTTCTCCCCAAACTCACTGTGGTGATTTACTCCATATTACCTTTCTCCTTTCAGACTTCTTCCCTATCCTGCTTTTGCATTGGTGATCCGATGCCCTACTGCTTACAGACAAACCAAAAAAAGCCTGAGACATTGGGCACTACCTGAACAGTTCATTCCTTTTCTCCTCCTTGGGCGAGAGGTTTGGCCAAAAGAAAAACCCATTGTTAGGTAGCCAGGAATGGCTCTGTGTGTGCTGTAGTAATGTGCTCTTAGTATTCTTGGACAACTTGCCTCTCCACAAGAATTGTTGGTGTTGGAGCTGCAAAGACTGAATCAGCTTCCTGAGGGGAAGCAATTGTAAAATATCCAGGAAGTTGTTGGGAAATGCAGACTTCTGCTCCTGCCTGCTTACTCTGAAGAGCTCAGATCTCAATAGCACCAGCATGCACACCACACAGCTCTGGAAAATGGAGTGATAGAAAACTTTCTCATAGCCTGGGTGTCAGAAATGTGGCTCAGGCATTACAAAGGTTTGTAACCACGCTGAGAACCTGCTGGACTCTGCACTGCTGAGAGAAAGGAATCTCACTGTCATTATTTTCCTTGTTGGGCCAGTTTTGGTTTTGAGCACCAACTTGTCTCCCCTCCCAGCCAGCCCTTGCTGTGCTGCTGTCCCTGTGAGCTTTATCCTCACTACATCACATGGATTTTGAGAGAGGAGATGCCTTTCATATAATTAAACTTTTTTTTTTTTTAAACTGATGTCTGTTAGGATAAAGAATGTCTTAAGTGATGAAATGTGTTCTTTGGCTGCTGTAATGAGCATGAGGCTTTTTTTTTTTTTTTTTTTTTTGGAGTTATTAAAGTAAATCAGATCTGTCAGTATGTAAGTACATAGTCCCAGGATAGAGTAGCAACTGCTGCAAAAGTGTCCCATTAGTCTATCCTTCTGCCTTAAGATTATGTAGACAAGAAATAACTTTTTTTATACTTGAGTGTGAGCATTTTCAAATTTGAGCAAGTTTGAGTTCAGATTTTTCCTAAGTCTTGATAACATATAAAATTGTCTCGAGTTTGAGAAAGTTCGTGAGGAGAGCTGAAAGGCTTGAGAAGTTCTCAGGGCTGAAAGTAAAACATGAACATGAAGTTTAAGGTGTATTTTGTGGCACTGCTTGCACCATTTGACAGGTGAAAGTTAACTTGTCTGAGCTGTCCAAGGTCATTTCTGGCTTGCTGTCCCTCAGGATTTCCCTAAGGAAATCAGGTGATTGACTCCATATGAGCACTGACCACCCTGTGCCCTTGTCCGGGGCTCTGCTGCTGGGGAGCTGAGGAGTGTGGGCACAGCTTCAAAGCTCCTGTTGCCTTGCCCTCTGTAACACAACTCTGTAAAGAGGGAGGGAAGTAATTCATAGTTCTACAAGCCATGGAATGAATGCTTTTTGAACATTTATGATTAACATTGAAGTATTCTGTGGATATTTTTATGGTCTACAAAGTGACTTTGTGACCATTTTCATCTTGAGATTTGATTCCGTTTTTATTCATTTATGGGACTTCTTTGAAATTATCTTTGTCAAATATGCTCAAGATTTGCAAATAAACTTGGAGTTTCTGCAAGTAGGGACTGTGTGTGCTCATATATAACGTAAATGTACATAATAGTGTACATAATTGTTGTACATATATACATATTTAAAATCAGCAGCAGTATTGATACAAATATGGCTGTTTGGTGGACAGAAGGATTTTGGACTTGTCATTTCCATCTCTGGCATGCAGTCCATTTTCACTGCTTGGCTAAATTACAGTTTGAATGTGGACTTTTTGGGGTTTTTTTTTAGCCTTGGCCTCTCAGTGGGTATGGACATTTTTAACAGCTTGTAGAATGAGTTAGCAAATCTCAGTGTTGTTCTGTGCAGTCCCCAGTAGCTGTCCTTGCCTGCTGGAACTGGACTAATTGGGGTCTGATTAAACTGATTTACTTCTGAAGAGAACAGAAGTCTAAGTACATCACTAATGAACTCTAAAAGGTCATTTAATTTATTTCTTTTCCTTCCTTCTCTGCATTTTCCCGTATAAACTGGAAACTGCAGGACTTACAGTAGATTATTTTTGGGCAGCAGCAAATTCAGTGATAGCCAAACTTTTAAAGCTCTCAGGCATAGTGCAGTGTAAGTGGTGCTTAAGCTTGAATGTGCAGGGTTGATCTTGTCCTCCCTGCCCCTCTCACAGGTTAGGAAATTATTTGATAAAACAAAAGAATTTTGACAGTATTTTATTCTAGAATTAATAATGTAAGAAGTGGTCCTAGAGTTTAATCCAATATATATATTTCTGCTATCTGAGAGTTAGAACAGTCTCATGAGAACAGGCTAAAATCCACATTTTTAGTAATCTCTTAAAGCTGAAAGATTTGTGGAGTCCTCAAGAAGAGTTTTGTAAAGAATTCAGTAGTGAGAATTGTGCATATTCCTGTTCTGTCTGCTCCTTTGTTTTTTGCTGTAAATATTTTTTCCTGCTGCTTCAGAATTTTTCCATTCTTCTAATATAATCCTCAGGGGAGGTAATTGGGGCGTTGCAGACCAGGTGAAACTTTTGGCTGAGAACTCTTGTACAGTAATTTCACAATTATAAGCCGCACCTGAATATAAGCCGCACCACTGGGGTAGGCTGGATTCTTCAATGAAAAAGGTGCGACTTATAATCGTGAAATTACTGTACTCACCCAAACTTAGCAGGTCGATCTTTGTCATATCACCTATCAATGTCTCTTGCTGAACCTTCTCCTTAAGGGCAGCCAGTGATTTTAGTGTTGTATTGCTGGGGTGTTGGCACCACTGTTGGCTGGAAGTGAGGAAGTTCTAATGTATCTAATATATGGATTTGTCTTTGCATGGGTCTGATTTATGGTCAAGGGTTGGCTTCTGTGGGAATCCTTACCCAGTCCCCACACTGGTCCCCCTGGGAGATAAGGACTCACAACTCTAACATGCCAAGTATTTTCCCCTCAGTTTTCTGGTACTTTGCTCATAAAATTATTGCAAAGTATTGCTCACCTACATTGTGTGCAGGGCTGGAGCTTCTCATGTTAATGAGTGCGGACCTGAAACCTGCTGGGCAGCAGGATCAGCTCTGCTGTTGGGACTCAAGCTCTCCTGAGCCCATCTGAGAGCCATGAGCACAGGGACATGGGAGTGTTCTTCCCATGCTTTGATCCATGATTTCCTTTGGATAACCCAAGATCTGGGGAGCTGCTGTCTCTTGGAATTGCACTCGTGGTGTGCTGAGCCTGGTAGAATCCACCCTGACACACATATCTATGGATTTGGGATGGAAAAGCAAATCCCACGTGCAGAAGAACCCATCAGGAGGCTGAGAGAGCCTGGCCAGGGCATTGCTTGGGCCCTGGGGAAGCTGCTGAGTGCCAGCAGAGACTCCCTGGGATGTGCCCCATGGCAATGCTGTGTTTTCCAGGACTGTTAGACCGTGCTGGCTCTGGTGTCCTTGCATGACTTGGAGCCTGGCTGTGTTACAGCCAGCACTGCCAATGCTGGTCCAGCGCTGAGGAAATGGGCAGCAAACTTTGTCAGGACTATTTTTGGTAATTCTGAAGTAGAGAATGTCTGAGCATAAATAGACTTCCCCATGCCCTAATGAAAGCACTGGACTTTAATTTGACTTCATGTGCCTTCTGGTTATGCTAAATTACTTTTATGTGGCCCTTGTGGTTATGTATTGAATTTTTTTTATTTTTTTTATTTTTTTTTTGCAACAAACTGTCTTCTCAGACTGTGTGAACCAATGCTGGAGCAGGATTTGCTGGTACAGCCTCACTAGGTGTAAGCACAAGAAAGAAGATTTTGATTTGTTCAATTGTAAGTCTTGTCAATGTTGACTAAATGTAGTTTGGGGCAGGGGTAAGGCTTTTGAATGAAAAGGCAAATTTCAGCCTAAAGGGGATTTTTAAATGCAGGCTCTAGTTGTGTTTAAACAAAGCCTCCAATGGTATGTGGGTCGGTCTCCTTGCTGTGCAGAATTTATTTTAAATTACGGCTGGGCTGAAGTTTGCCATGTGTTGGGTTCCCAACAGTGCCAGTGTTGGGACTGCTGATTATGAAAGTTTTCTCTGAGGATGAAGTAAGCTTTAGTTAGTTTCCAGAATTTTTACCCCAAATGGCTTCTGTTTTCCACCTGTCTCTATGTAAGAGTTTAGCTTGCTGTTTTCCTCCAAGCTTTGTGCGCCTTTGGAAGCCCCTCTTCATGTTGGTAGTGATTTGTGTCTGAAAGTGTTGGGGATTCTCCTTAGGACCTTCTCCTTTTTTGTTTCCATGTCAGAATGGTGCAATAGATGTCCTCCTGAAAGAGCAGCACTTCGGGGACAGTGGCAGGTGGGCAGGGGGCCCTTTTCCCTGGAAAGGTGGTTTTGTAAAACTTCAAGCAACTGCTGTTGCTCCTTTGAGCTGAACCAAAGGCAAATGGATTCAGTAACTTGAAACTGTTTATTTATGGCATAATTCACTGAAATGTCCTGAAGTTTTAAACAATCTTTCCTGGGATTCTCCATGAAATAGTGGCTTGCCTTTGGATCACGGATGAATTATATACTGTTCTTAATCATGAATATCTTTAGCAATTCTCTGCCCTCCTGGTGTCTGAGTTCACTTCACCTGAGGTTAATTGAGAAGAGTTGGTCCAATTTTTATTCATGCCAGGTGTGTGATGTCCGAGATGTCCGAGCTTGCACCTTGCTCTGGTAGCTGCTGCAGAGGGGGAGCAAACCTTGGAGTGGAGCTGGAGGTTGAGTGAAGGGGTGGAAAACACATCTGAAAGGACAGCCAGAGCTATGGGATCTGTCACTTCATGGCTCTAGAAGCACAATAGAAATGGGTTTATTTCAGTGGGAGTTCAATGATTAAAGTCCTACTTTGCTGCCTGGCCCTAAATACCAAAACTCTGTCTTTATCTAAATTTGTCTCACTCTCCATGAGAAGTCTCCTATTATCTAGTAAAATAAAAACAGTGTGAACGCCTGCTTTGAAGATTGAAAAAAGAACCTTTATTATGTATTGCTTTGTAGCAGTTGCATCGTTCGTGGCTGGACTGCAGCATCTCACATTGCTTGAGACTAGCATTTTCCCCAAAATCAATAGGTGGACAGTCATGTCAAGCAGTTGGATTTAGTCATGCAAAAATTGAGGGCTTTATCAGCTGAAGAACTTCCTGTCAAAATGGGGTGTCAGATGTGAAAACTCACAAAAAGTACTGCAGATTCAGTGCTTTTCTTGTGTCTCAGAGTGGAAATTTGTATTGTTCCAGTTCTACTGATAACCATTGACCTCGGAAGAAATCGGGTCGTGTCATTCAGCAGTAGTGGCCTCGTTAAGATGCACTCTGAACAAAACAGCTGCAATCCAGGATTATCCAGGAGACGGGGTTGATTTAAGAGAAATGGCTTCATGAAGGAATTAATTTAGGCTCCAGCTGATTGAATGTTTGCAATTTATTTCATTGTTTCATACATAGAAAATTGTTAAAACAATTTTTTAATGATCTGCCGATTTGCAAATGAATTGTTTCACCTTGAAGCCTTTTGCAGATTTCATAACTACTGTAGTTGTGCAGTGACAGCAACATAAACCTACAGAGGGAGGATGGGCTAAGTGTCCAGATGCTGTCCGTGGCTGTCCATAGTCCTTTCCAGTGAGTGGCCACTCCATCTGATGGATATTGTGTAAGTGGTCACTGCCTCGGTGGTGGGGATGATCCCTGTGTGGAGGGTGTCACTGCTTCATCCCTGCTTTTGAGGATGACTGAGCACAATGCCTCAGCCCATGCAGTAGCACGGCTGCTGCCTTTGTTCATTGCTTCCCTTTGGGTGCATTGGGATTCTGAAATCCCCAAGGCTTGGAAAGAACTTGTGATTAACAGTTTAGATAAGTTAGAGGCCAGCTAAAAAAGATATTTGCAACTATTTCAATTTATTGAGTTATTACAATAAAAATGCATATTTCATAAGACTTTGTTTTTTTTTAAAGAAGGACCCAATCCTGACATTCGGAACTTTTACATTAAGGTCATAAATAATCTTGTCCTTTAAGTCCTGTGTGCATATTCAGCAGGGGTAAAAGCTGGTGTCACAGCAGAAGAGATTTTGGTTAATCTAGGTTTTTTCCTGTGCTTTTGCTCCATGGAGCTGTATTAATTATTGACAAGACTGGCCTAATCCAAAGTCACTGCAGGCTGAAGCATTAATTTACCCTGTAGCCTGCTGTGAGCAGGGAAAAAACGAAAATTGAGTCTTTCTATATGTGAGTACCACCTTCTTGAAGCCAGAAGCATGGCTTGATGTAGTGTTGGGTTTAGGTCTGGGGCAGGCTCAGCCTGGGCTGGGGTGGTTTGTCCATAGCCAAGCTCAGCTTCTGGCAGAGAACAACTCTGATGTTCACTGCAGAGCCATCCAAGGCAGCCACTGCTGCTGTGCTTAAAGGGTGGTGAAGTTCAGAGAATCTTCTGCAGAAATGGGGTTAGCTATTGCTTATTGGTAATTGTGGTAGCACTCAAGCTTTGAGCCCTCAGCAGTCAGAGTTAAGGTGATGTGATGCTTTGAGTCCTGGCATTCCAGAGAAATGGTTAACTATGTTTGGAAGGTTGCTTTGCCTTGTTTTTTCTTTTTTGTTGTGCTGTGTTCCAGAGTCCCAGTGGCTTTAGAACACTTAATTTGCATCACTGAATCAGTTGTCTTCTCGCTGACTTTTTAATTTGCTTCCTCCCCCATCTTGTAGATTTGCTGCTAATCTGCCCTTCATTTTGAGTGAGCACTCGTCTGCAGTGCAGGATACACAATAAACTGGTCAGTCATTTCAGTTACCTTTGTGAGAGCTGCCACAGAGCTGTCACCTGTGGTTTCAGATATTTCTGCTTATATATGAATTTCAGAGAATTCTGTAGTTTCCTGTAAAGTATTTCTTAACGTCTAATCCACATCTGGGAAAAAATGACTTTTTGTAGAGGCTGTCAAGAAAGCATACTGTGTATTCTTTATTAGACCTTACAAAGGGATTTGGGCAAATTAAGGGAAATAGATTTGGTCTTAGTGATATTTCCATTATTTAAGTTCTTTGTAAAATTAGGTTTGTAATGTGGAACTGGTGGGTGTCTGAGGGAGGTGAGCTGTTTGCAGGTGCCTGAGTAGGTTCTTAGATCCTTAGAGGGCAAATAACTTCCCTGGAGTGGGAGCCGTGGTGCTGAGGAGATGCTGCTGCTTGGACAGGGAGAGCTGTGGGGAGAAATTGCTCCGGGCTGAAGAGGTGATGGGCAAAACAAAATGGTAAATTTGTGCCAGGAGGTGTAAGGAGGAGGTGAATGGGTTGGAGCTGCTGCCTCCTGTTACAGTGTGCGTGTGTGCTGCTCCCCGTCCTGTGAGGAGCTGTGATGCCCCTCTTGACCATGGCCTCTGGATTCTCCATCTGCATCCCTGCTCCCCTTTTTTCCCTTCTAACACCTGGTATGCATGAAAGATCCAGTTCCTGCTTATTGGAGGTGGGAATGGGCTCTGCCAGCCTCGTGATTTTGGGCACTGTGTAACTCTGGTGTTTGGAAGCCCCCCACAGCACCCAGCCCCATGGAGTGATGTTGCTGCCTCACGGAATGGTATCCTATGGTTTCTTTGCCTGTCTTTAACTTCTTGGTGTCCTGGGGGACTTCATAAAGATCACTTCCTTCAGCAAAGCTGCTGACATGGAGCAAAAGGCATCAATAAATTATTCATATGCTGTTCATTTTCTGTGTTTAGGAATTAATGCAGCTTCACTTCAGAATTGCCTTCCACGGCTGAAGTTGAGTGAAATTGTTGCATGCCAAGTTACTGTGTTTTCTTTTTGGGTGAATTGCTGTGCCTTTGGGAACTGTGGTTTTGAGACAGAGTTGCATGGCACCTCCTGCAATGATGATAAATACTGTGGGTAGGTGCTATTTAGGAGGATTCCTGGGGTTTACTTCAAGGAGGGCTGGCTTTTGGACAGCCTCTTATGTAAAGTGAAGTTGTGTGCTGTTTATAATTTGTGATACTTTGTGAAGCAGTAGCTTCAAACTAGGTAATTCTGGAGTCCCAAGATGTTGCTTTTGTTAAAGAATGAAACAAAACCCACAAGCCACACACCTACACGTCTCCAAATCCCCCAGGCCTGTGGTGACAATTGCTTCTATCACATTTGTCACGTTACTTTTCGGGAACGTGTTTTCTTTGTAATTTGAAGGAAGTGTGAAATTATGTTCTTTATCTCATTTTAGCAATTATCCAAGAAGCAAAGACATAGATATGTACATAACATGTATATCTATATAATAATTCTGTAATGCTCTCACTCTTCACTTGTCTGGTTCTTTTCTTTAGACTACAGATTTAAAGAAAATGTCCAATTTTCTTCCATAGGCACTTTATTTCAGGCACTGAAACGCCAGGAAGAACGCACTGTGGAGATAGATGGGGGATTTATGTCAAATTTCAAAAGATGTAAAGATGTTTTAAAGCATCTTGCCATTTGCAAGGGCAGGAAATGAGCAGTGCTATTGGCCTTGCTTATGGGAAGGAGTAACAAGCATTAGTGTTTCCTGCCTGGTTACTAGAGGAGCACTTTGCAGCAGCTCAGTCATTTCAAAGTCACTTTTATTTTTCAGTGTTAGCACAACTTGTTATTGTTTGCAGTGAATTATACAAAAGAAAAGAGAGATTCAGTGTTTAATTTCTGTGATGGCCCTAAAAGGATTTCTGTGATTTGACAGCATTTCTCCTGTTACTTTCTCTGGACATGTTTTGCCTTGGGCACAACATGTAATTCACTATATCTTTTAAACCAATTTGCTTCTCTTGTCAGGCTCAGGCTGGAGAAGAGCCTGAGGTAGACCTGGAGTGGGAATGAGCCACTTGGTGAAACCCATAGCCCTCTTAAGGAGGAGTTTCAGAGAACCATATCCCACAGTGGGGATGGAGCTTCTGGAACTTGCTGCCAGAGCAGGCAGGCAGAGGGGTTGGGGGTGGTGGAGAATGGCAGCAAAAATATGGGCAGTGATTCACCCCCAGCAGTTTCTGTGTGTTAGCTGTAGGTTCTGGAGGAGTGCAAGGGGAACAAGTGAGACAATGGTCAGGCTCTGGTGTTTCCACTTGCAAAGTAATAGTAGGAAAAAACTGCTATTGTATTGCTGGAACTGAACTGAGGGTCTCGCCCCATGTGGTGTTATGTGTGTTTTCTTAAACTGGAGACAACTCTAGGAAATGCATCCTGTTTAAACAAAAATTAGGGTTCCACTGGTTCTCAGGATTTCCCTGCATCCTTTTGTGATACTGCTGCTCCACCTCTCCATTCTGGAGTCGTGTTTTGCGAATCGCAGAGCTGTTGTGCCCTGCTGTGCAGGTTCTCTCCTGCAAGGAATGCTTTCTCCTTTCTTATTGCACTGCTGTGCTGGATCACTCACAAAACAGGGGTGGCACTCCTTATTCCTGACTAGAACTGGGAACTGTTCATAAGCTCCCAGCTTTAGAGTCTGTTTGCATTCAGTACTTGTTAACCAGCAATTACCAGATTGACGTACAATTGCTTCCAAAAACTTCAAACCAATGTGTCTTTTTAGGATGCAGGATGTTCTGGGATGGGAAATACAACCCAGAGAATATTTCCGGTCTCAGTGATGGCGAGCTTTCCACACTTGTTGCTCATCCAGTCAAGTGTTCAGTTATGTGTGTTACAACCAGGATTTCTCTAATTAAGATTTATGGACAAGGAATTGAAATATATTGTAATGTTTTGTGGCATCATTCTGTGCAAATAGTTACTATTTTTGAGTTGCATTCAAATTCCTGAACCTAAAAATTAGGTTTGCTGGAGGGGCTTTCTGCATCACTGACTTTTGTAGGTATTTATTATGTTGACTTCTCAGTTTGTAAGTTTGGTCTCTGTTGAAGGAGTTGAGTCTGAATATAGATTTCTAATAATTTTTTTACCAGCAGATCCCACATTGCCTTGTCTGAAGCACCTGTCAGGTTTTCCTGGGAGGGGGCAGGTGTGGCAGCTGTGCAATGTGTGGCATGGAGATGGGCCTTAGGAAGGTCTGGAATGGAGCTGGTCAGGCCTGGAGCAATGCTTAGTGTCTTGGAGAGCAGGGGATACATTTCCAGTGATTGGTACTAGTAACAGGCTGCATTTGAAATGGAGCTTCTGCATCTAGACCAGGATGAAAGGAAACTTGTTTTCTTTTTATCTCCATGCACAGACACTTTCCAGAGCTCAGAGTGATGGGAGGTGCAGAATCACTTGTGAACACCCAGCTGTAAATCAGGGGAGCCCAGTGTGTGCCCTCCTACAGGGGAGAAAATGTGAGTCAATCCTGAATTGGTTTTCTGGCAGAATTACCCACTGTGTGACCTCACTGAGGACCACCACTTCCATGGTGGAGCAGTCTTTTTGTCAGGAAAACCAAAGTTCTTATTCTGAAGTACAGGACAGATTTGCAGCTGGGGCCTGGGCTGTGTTAGACATGGCGTAATTCCATGGCGTGAACGCATCACATCCTGCCAAAGACTTAAATAAGGAAAAAATAGGCCTTGGGAATGGCATTGAAGTTGTACAGGAGAGTTTAGCAGAGACTAAGCCCCCAAATCTTTCCTTTTTATGTTTAGAAAAATGCTGTTGTTTTTGTATAAACATCTGGCTGTTTTGTGTTGGCTGGTGCAGCCTCATAGATGCGGCGTCTGCTGCTTTTATTTAAATTTCCCCTGAAGACGCAAATTAAAATGAAAACCCCACAGGCTTCCAACCGTTTCTGCTGCAGTTGCTGTGGAATTCTGCTCTTGAAAAGCTCACTCTTAGGCTTTGGTGAATTCTTTTCCTGCAGGGATAAAAGAACAGGCAAGTCTGAAATGCATGAGAAGTAGCTGGAGCAACTGCAGGAGCAGACCTGCGGGACTGAGAGTGTTCCACAGCAAACACTTCCATAGTGGAGTGGGAAAGAATTAACTCCACTGAGGAGACAAACTGGAGTGACTCAAAGGAGAGTTTGGGGTTAGTCTGGGGGACCCTAATGCAAGCTCATCTTTGAGGGACATGTTTAGCTGAGTTTAGAGAAGAGATTTGCTCCTGGGAAAGGCAAGCCTGGCCTTGGAAAGAGCTGGAAATGTGACCTGCAGCAATGTCTTTCTAGCTGACACCAGATTAAATTGTCAACAGGAGCATTACAAAGCCACTTTATTTTACAAAATTCTCCACCTTTGAGAATATCTATTTCCTGGATGTGGAGGATTATTGCTGTTTGTATTGGTGATGCCCATCTTTGCAGATGGCTTGTTTAAGAGCACTTGCTGGATTGATTTTAATTTTTGTTAAAATTGGTTAAATAATAGCTTCAGGATTTTCAGTGAGACTCTTTTAAAGGCAAACTGTCATCCTGGGAAAACAAGCAGCTCGCAGTAGTCTTCAGTTTGCACCCGGGAGTTGAGAAATTATTTTCCTTTGAGTGTGTAGTGGTGTTGTTAATTCACATCTGGCAGTTCCCTTCTGTATACAGTTAAAATCCCATCACTGTTCTGTGGAGGATGGAAGCAAAGTATCCAAAACACCATTATTGAAACTCCTGCCGTGGAAAGCTTGCTGCTGCTATCTCCTGATCTGTTATGTTCTTTCATTTTTTGAAATTGCACAGCTTAACCCCATTTCTAAAAATACTATTTGAATTATATAAACCTGTTAAACTTGCTAGATATCATTATAAATGTAATTTCAAATGGAAAATGCTCTAAGCTTTATCTTTTTTTCAAGAGTGTCTTCTTATTTCAGTTAATAACTGTTTTATTCTGTCTCTTTTTAAATTTTTTTTTTTAAATAAAAACCCAACAAACCAAGTTGTTTGGTTTGGAATGAACTTGATGAAAGAGGGACATAAAGCGGGTGAAGGGGAAAGTCTGACAAAGCAGACATGAGAATTTTAGGTTGGTATCTGCAGGAAGGCGTCTATCAACAAGGAGTGCAAGTGCTGCCTCTTTGCAGCCTCTTCTCTTTCTGCTCACACCTTGGGGAAAGGAGATTGTTGTCCAGCATTGGAAAGGGAAGGCTGATTATTTTAAAGTGCTTAAGGGAGTGGCCTTTCATAGCAGTAATTGGGATTTATCTGAGTTTCCATCCAGTCTTACTGGCCTTGTAACATCCTGAGCGATGCAGCCAGGAAGAATAGGAGAGGGGGAAAATTGTCTATAAGCTGAACTGGTTTTGTTCTTACCTTGATTTCATACACTAGGTTTTGCCCTCAGCACCTTTGCTATCCAAATCCATTCTCTTTCATGCTGTGGACCTGATTTTGTTTCCTTTGTGGAGCTGCAGTACTGCTCTCGACTGTGTCAGTTTTCATCTGGAGCACTCTAAGTTTGCTAGAACATGTGGTCTGGGGCTTCCTTCAAAATGGTTCAAAATTGAGTAAGTCTGATTTTAATTTTGACTACTGCCTTCAGGTTGAGAGAGACAGGAATTCAGTCAAGTATTTATTTTGTCCTGTTTTGAGACTGTCATGTCTCTCCTTGTTCTTTGTGTTGCCTTTCTCAAAAGTAAGATTACTTCTGGAGACCTGCCTGGCAAGATATGAGAGCCGCTGCCTGAAGATAGCTGGGTTTGTCAACTCTTGGGTGTTGGAAAACAGCTAACTGTGACCCCCATTCCTGTATGTTTTTCAGCTTACAAGCCTCCCAAAACCAATAAAACACCATCAATCTGTTGAAGGCTCGATGTACAGAAGTTGCAGGTGGCCCTGTGTCTGTAACAGGGAGTTCTGTGGTTTTGAGCCCTGCAGCTGGGCTGGGGGAGGCAGTTTGCAGAACCCTTTTTCCCCCAGAAAAGCTGATTTGCAGAATGAGGAGCAATGAGCATTCCTCACAGAGGGCACAGCCCATTGTGTCGCGTTGCTGTTTTGTGCTTGTGGCTTGCAAAGCGTTCTGAGGAAGAGAGAAGAGCTGGAGCTTCCTGATGATCGCAGCATCGAGCCCCTGAATGGCTCAGGTCTCAAAAGAATCCCATCTTTCCCTTGGTTTGGTTCAGGTCTCAAAAGAATCACATCTTTCCCTAGTTTGGTCTCTGCAGGAGGCCAGGCTGTTCCTGACAGAGCAGGCTGTGCTCACACACCAGCACCCAGGGGAGGGCTGCAGCAGCCAGTGCCAGGGGTGCATCTCTGCAGCAATGTCATGGAGCAGAACCTTCCCTGACCAGAATCCTCTTGCAGACACGACGCTGGGAGCTTGGTATTTCTCCCCGCAAGAGAATTGCTAGGGTAGATTTCCTTTTCCTCCTTGCAGTTGCTAGAGCTGCATTTGTCACTCACCTGGGAGCTTTGGGGAAAACCCAGAGTTTTTCTCCTAATGTTGCTGCGACACACATTGAAATTGTTTTACGTACAGTAATTTCATGATTATAAGCCGCACCTTTTTCATTGAAGAATCCAGCCTACCCCAGCAGTGCGGCTTATATTCAGGTGCGGCTTATCTATGGACAAATCCCAGTGAAATGCCAACCCAGAAGTGAGAGGCGGCCGGGGAGGGCGCCTGGGGCTGCCTTTAAAGGCTTCACTGGTCTATGAAAACTGTTTGCAACTTGAGCACCTGACACCAAACCCCGCTGGCAGTGATTCTGTTACTAATTTGTTACTTTATTACACATGGATCCTCGCTTTTAAAAAAAAAAAAAGTGTGGCTTATATTCGGGTGCGGCTTATATATGGACACATCCCGTGGTCTAGCCGGCTACCGGGAGGTGCAGCTTATAATCAGGTGTGGCTTATAATCGTGAAATTACTGTACTTAAAATGAGGAGCATAGGAAGTCTGCAGACTTGTGCTTTATTTTGGATATGCTCTCCTGATCCCCGTGGAGGATCCCAAGCCTCAGAGCAGTTGGATTTGTTTATTTCTAAGGGAATTTGCTCTCGGAATGTCTACTGCTGCTGTTACAAGGAGAGATGGTGATGGTGATGTGTGTTACAACTGCAGGGAGAAATTCCCCCCAGCCCTGTGGGAAAGGGACACAGTGAGGAACTGCAGGCAGGGCAGAGTGTGCAGTAACAGGAGAGCACATCAGCCTTTGACAAAGATCTTCTGGAAATCACCTTCAGACACAGCCGTGGATGTGAGGCTGGGGCTGCTCCAGCTTGAGCAGGAGGTGGAGACCGGGGGATTGGATTTCCCTTAAAAGCTGCCAGGACTTCACTAAGTGGAGTTGTGGAGACTGAAAAGATGAAGGGATTCATTTTTCTTGCATTTTGTTGCTTTTCCTACTAAAGAGTTTTTTTGGGCAACCTTCCCAAAGGCTGTTAGTGCTAATAAAGTGGTCCTTGCTTTTTATCCCAGTTTGGAGAATTTCACTTTTTTGCTCTTAATGTTCTCTAAGAGAAACTCTGTCTGTGCTTAATCAGGGGATACATGTTGCCATCTTCCCTGCCTGAAATCATTAAATGTCCATATTTTATAGGTGACTGGCCAGAAAGGAATCTTAGAATTCTCCATGCCAGACAGATATAATAGTATGGAATCATCTCAACTTAATTGAACTAGAAATATTTTTTCTTATACTGGTATAGAGCTTCTGAAGCTTTACCTCGCTTCTCCTGCATAATTTATTGTTCATAATCATATGTAACCTTATGAACAGTAAGGTTTTTTTGGTAAGAGAGTGGATTTGCTTCCATTTAATTTCCAAGGAGCTGCTTACACACACAGGTTGCACTGTAACAATGTTCAATAAAACAATTCTGCACAAGTGTGAACTCATTATGCATCTGCTTTACATGGGTTTATCTTAAAGGTTTATTCAAGTGTGTTTTATTATGGTGACTTCTTGTGCTGATAACTCTTGTGATTTTTTTTTTTTTTTAATGTACTCACAGCATTGCAAGCTGATCTGTAGCTGGTTGGTGAGCTGAACTGTACATGTTTTCTAATAGTGTTTTCAAAAAACTTAATTTTTATTATGTTTTGGTAAATAATGTGTGTGTGTGTGGTTTGTCTTATCATCCTCCTGGACTGTAGCTTCAGTTATTATGCCTTTCTTCCAGTTGTAATGAATGAGTCACTTCTGTTTATAAGGATTTGGTTGTTTACTCTGACAAACCCTTGATAGGAGACACTCGACAAGATCTCAGTAAATCAATTTGTTCAGGATCTATAAGCATCTCATTAGCATTTATTTGCAATGTTCATTGTAAGCTCAGCTGCAGCTGTTGAACACCCTGAATCTCCCAAAGATTTCCAGGATTGTAAGCATATGTTTTGAGATTGTGCTTTAAGTGGAGGAATTTTGTGGGCTTTTTCCCCCTCTTTTCATTGCTGCTGCTAACAAAGATCTTTTTGAATGGAACTGCAGGCTCTGTGTCTATAATCTTTCCCATTTCTGACTGCTGAAAGCTTCATTGGAAAAAACATTATTGCTGGAGTGGCATGACTGAGAGACCATTCTTCTGCCCGTCTTGCTTTTCATTTCCCCATTGGCGGCAGGACAAGGCTCACATTTTCGCTCTAGTGTCTGCAATAATGGTTAAAAGGAACAGCAAGGCTTTTACCTTGCCCAAAAGCTGTGTGGAACCAAGTGATGTCATTGTTTGGGCCGTGCAGCCGGGATTGCCGGGGCACCGGCAGCCGGGACCGCTTTGCTTCGGCTGGCAACACAAAAGGAGGCCAGGGCTACCTGCAGCTCCTCACCATTGATTTCCTATACAAATCTCATAATGGGCTCTTGGAAAGGAGTGCGGCAGAAAACCAGGCAGATCCCGGCAGCTCAAAGGGAACTAACAGCCCAAGTTCTCTTGCAAGATTTTTATAAGGGGAAGTTATTCTCGGTGTTGTTTTCGTTTCAGAAAGGAGGCTGCAGGGAATGAGAAAACCAAGTGAAAAAAAGAGCTGTTTTGGAGAACGAGTGGGTAATTGAAATAGTGCCCAGCCCAGCTTGGAGCCAGTGCTGTGCCCAGGGCACTTAGAGATCACACTGGTGTCTGTTAAAGCTTCCCTGTAACTTCTGGCAGTGCCAGTCCTGGGAAGGAATGTGTGTGTGAAATTGTTCTGTTTTCCTCTTTTGCCATAGCAAATGGCAGTGCCTTACTAGCAAAGCAAAAGTGAGGATTTCACACTTATCCATAATGCTTAAATGCCCTTGACTCCCTACCATTTGTACCTCCCCTTGACTGAGATAACCTGAGTTTATTTTCATTTTCAGGCTGGGGAGCTGGGGTAGGCTGCCTGCAGCTCAGGGAGCAGGCTTCAAAAATCACCTTCATTTCTGCAAGTGGGGATCACATTCTTTCACTGTAATCAGCACCCAATCTGCTGACGTTCTCTTACAAGTAGTCTACACTCCAGCAAGCTGTTTAAATATTATTTTCTAAGTTCCTTTCCTTGTATGGCATCGGAAATACCATGGCTCATTCCAGATGCCTGCTTGTAGATTCCTGGTTACTTGCAAGGCTTGACCTCACATGATCAATAGCTCAGTGAAAATTGATAGTGAGTTTTCAGCTTGGCTCAATAATGGATCAATGATTTGGGGAGACTCAAAATACCACCTGTACAAAACACTTCTCATGGAGAAAAATAGTATTTATGGCTGTACCATTTATGCTGGAAAAGCAGTCTAATAAGAAGCTCGAGGCAGAATGCTGAATCCAAATGTACAGCTTTGGAGTGAAGAGGAAAAATTTATTACTTAGATTGTGTCAGTATTCCTTCTCCCGCAGTGTGACATCAAAAATAGAGTTTGGAATGAGCACAGAACTCCAAGATTGTACTTCAGAAGATTGAAGCAAGGTAGCTGTGCAGACAAAGGGCAGGTGTCCATTTCTTGAACAGGAAGAAATGAAGTCCAAAAGGTCTGGCCTGAGCCTCCAGGAATGGTTACATGGGAGCCATTCCTGTCCCAGAGTGGTTCTCCCGTTCACCTGAAGCACCAGAGGAGTTTTCCAAAGCTTTTCCCAAACCTGGAGTGCTGTTCCCCATTGCTCTTGTTGGCTGGCCCCAATCCTTTCTCTTCAGGTCTGTCAGTAGACAGAGGCTGTCACCTCCTGCCAGCTGGGAGTCTGCCTGGATTCCTGCCTGACCTCTCACACCCCTGGACAGTCCTGCTTGGCTACCTGGCATTAGCCAAGGGCTTCTTCCATCCTGGAGGTTGCAGTCATGACCTAACACTATCTTCCAGACTTGGGGAATAGTAGCACACCTTCCTCGCAGAGATAAACCCTATGGCCTCTTCTGCATTGCTGTTTTATTCCAGAAGTGTCTTCGTGTATTAAATTACCACTTTTTAAAGTCTCATTGGTAATTGTGAGTAGATTTTGTCCTACCACCACTCACAAGTAACAGAAGGGTGGCCAGATCCAGCCGTGGCACTCAGTGGTGGAGGTAAGCCTAGGAATTTTTCTCTCCTCACACTGGGATCACAAAAAGGTAATGACAAGCATGTGGCTAAAAATGCAGCTTGAATTTAATTTAAATCGAAGCTTCAAAATAGTGCAGTCTAGTAGCATACTCTAATTGTAGTTTGAAATAATCTCCTTTTTTTTAAAGCCCCTTTGTCTTTCTTTAGTAGCTCCACCTGTCCTCTTTTCAAGGTTACTGGTGTAAGCTAGGGGGAGGAGCCAGCTAATAGGGGAAATTCGGAGTGAATGAAATAGAGGGTTTTTTGTGTGGTGACTGAAAGTGAGGTTCTGAGGCAGTTCTTAAGTCCTTGGTGAGCTGCAGTTTTAACCTTGAATTGTATAGTGGGGGAAGAGCTCCCATTTCCCATCTGATCACTTAATGAAGACTCAATTAGATTTTTGGCATAGCATTTAGAGAATGATCTATGAGTTGCATGCAAAATTAATGGCATTTAATTTAATCGATGAGATATCAAAGACACCTTAGTCTAATAGTAAGTTTTGGCCATGATTTTTTTCCCCTGTGAACTAAAAGCAAGTTCTGGAAACTTAATAAGCTGCTCTTGCAATCTTCTCAACTTGCTGCTTGGATGTGAGCGTGACATCTGCTGGGCTTTGGTTTGGTGGGGTGGTTTGCAGTCACCAGCCCTTCAGACAGTTGGGTTTGGTGCAGAAAAACTTGGAACAGCTCATTGTGCCTTGTGGTTGTGAGATTGTTTCTCACTCACATGTTCCAGACTGAGCCCTCATTACAGTGCCCTTATTCTGTGTTTTTTTTTCATTGTGTCGTCCTGCAGCGTAGCCCCAGATTTTTAGTATCTCTAGATAATTATTGTTCTCAGATCTCTGATTAAATATCCTCTGGTAAAAATAGCTCACCTAGATTCCCAGTTTGAAGAGGTGACACTGGTATCCAGAGTCACCTTTGTATCTTTTAACAGTCAAGTGGGGAGATGAGCCCTAGGTACTGCAGAGATGCCAGAAGTGGGGCTTTGTGCTGAGAAGCCCTTGGAGAGCTCAGACTCAAGGGGAGCTGCTGGAGCAGCAAGATTAATTTGGATGTTGAAGTGGATCTAATGCCATTATTGGTTGTGTCTCAAATGATCTTGTCTGTGCTGTATCAAAGCCCATGGGTCTATCAGCTGCCCTATTGATAGTCTAGCTTAATTTTTGCTTTAGAGCTCAGCAGGTGCGTTCATTTGCACAGCTCTGCTGATGTGCATGCTTTTATATGTAAGTATATGAAAATAAATCGGTCTATAGCTCAGCGTAAGGCATTTAAATGCTCGGATTTGGCTGTCTGCATGGTGTGCAGCTGGGGAGGTGCAGGTGACCCAGCTCTGGGTGCCCAGATTTGATACTGTTGTATAATATCTCATTTCAGAAGATTCATGACACACTTCAGCCCATGCCTTGCTGAGCTCTGGCCCATCTGCCTGCCCTGGTTGTGGTTCCTTTTTTTGTTTTTATTGGCACAGACTCCTGTGACAAGCATTGAACAATCTCCTCATCCTCAGCCAAAGCAGAGGTGAAGCCCTGCATGCATTGCTGTGGCTGGGGAGGAGGTGCAGCTAGAACTGAAACTGCTAAGCAGAAAAGTGGAGTAATTTTACCCTCCCTCTCTTACTTTGTGTTTACAAAGATAAAAACAACTTCTATATATGCAAGGCATGTATTTGAAAACTTTGGGAGACAAAGTAATTACACTTTAATATTGGCTGGGAGAAATCTGTGCTGCAGAGAAACCCTAATCAGATAAAGGCAAAGCATCTTGCTTTGCTTGGTATTCCATGATTTATATTCTCGCTGATGTGCAAGCAAGGTAATAGTGCAGCAAGGCAAGGAGGACCTCAGGAGTGCCTGGTATCAAGACAAAGCCAGAAAATCCAAGAAAACCCATGTTTTACACCAACCTAACAGGTTTTGAATTTTTAAAGTGAACGCAATCAGATTTTGTTTGTATTTGCAAAATACAAACTGCTGCTAAAGTGTGTCACCTCCTAAGTGCCGCTGCCTGTGACCAGCTCCTGAGCTCTGTGTTCTCCCCTCCTCTCATAATCCCATCTGTAGCATGGATGTTCCTGTTATGGACCCGATACAATGATTTTGCATGCTCTTGTCTGGGACTTTTTCATGGTTGATGGTGACACAAGTGCTTGGTTTCCTGGAAAGCTGCATTTCACCCTTCTTACAGCTGAAAGGAGCTGTAACAAACAATAGCTTTGTTTTCTGCTTGTAGTTTTTAAAGCAAACAAAAAACCCCACTAAGAAAAATTAGACATAAAAACCGCACCACATATTATATGACAATTTTTCTCTTGGAATTCTTTTGTTTAGAAAGTAAATTACTCTGCTAGAAAATAGAGCTTCCCCTTTGTGATAGTCATCATGTGCTGTGAATGACTTGAAATAAAACTTTTTTTATCCCCTTAAACATAGCTTGGAAGCGCTAATAGCAGACTTAGGGGACAGCAATCTAATTATCTGATTATGCTGTGATTTAGGTGGGTTTAGGTTGGGAGAGGTTCTCAGGAGAAGGCTGTGCAGGCTATTTACATAAACCATCAGAAGGGACAGGGAAAACGAGACCAAAGGAATTTTTAGCTCTCTGGTGGTGGTCAGTGGTGGCTCTGCAGGCTCTGCCCTGCAGCTCCCAGTGTTTGTGGCTGTCTCTGAAAGGTGCTGCTTGGGGACTGGGACAAATTACAGCAGGACTTCCGACAGAACCTGGGAAAAGCTGTGCTGTTACATCTTCTGCAACTGTGTAAACCCCCTCTGTATTTTAATGCAGTCCTAACAATGTACAACATTTAAAATGGAAAGCTTGTTGTGGCAGGTGCTGAACTTTGATGCACATGGGAAGGATGTGCCAAAAACATTACATTGACACTGCCAGGGACCTTGAGTGGAGGAAAAAGGCTGCCCTGGCAGTATGGGGAAGGTTGGATTTAAAGGAAATGAACCAGAGACAGCAGTGTAAGGGTGTTGAGGTCCGTGTTCTGTGCTGCTAGCGATGACTCTGCTCACCTGGGATCAGAAGTTGCAGCAGCTCTCCCCAGATGTGCAGCAGAGGAGTGAGATCAGCCTGTGGTTTGAAGCTGGGCCAGAATCTGGAGCTGAAGTGATGTTTGGGGATGCTGAGGAACACTACACCAGTGAACAGTTGCAAGTCATGTGTCTCTCGATCACTGGACTGATGTGCTGGACTCCGGGAGCCAGAACAGCCCAGGTTACATGGCTGGTGGTACAAACAAGCCCATCATTGCAATTGCAGCCAGCTCCACACCAGGCACTTCATGTCGCTTTTGCTGCTGGATTCCTCAAAGCACATCTTTCCTAATGTTGCCGTTATTGTGGCTTTGGGACTTTTAATTTGTAGATGCTTAATTCAAGCTCACAGTTACATGTCAGGAAGGAAATAAGGAAAAGCCAATTTGGGGATGTATCTCTCACCATGCTTTGCTGCTTTGGATACTCACACACTTCTTGCTTGCTCTTTTCTGTTGTTGGGAAATTTTCCTTGGGGAAGTTTGAAGCTTGGCTGGCCAGATCCCTGAGCAACCTGATCTAAATAGACCTGCTTGGGGCAGCTGGCTGGACTAAATGAGCTCCAGAAGACTCTTCCATGCAAAGAATTGCATTCAAGTGATGTTTTATGAGGTATTATCATCCGAAATTTTTGGTTTGGGCAGTGAGTTGCCAGGTACTTTTCATCTGCTGTCCAAGCAGGTCAGAGAGCTTTTTAATTGCCATGAAGGTAAATGTTTCTCTGGTGAAAACACTTGGATTTGATTGGAAGAACTGCTGAGTAGTAGATGCTCTGTGTGCTGTTTTTCCTAAAAGCGCCTGTTGAGTATCTCACATGTAGACTGTGCCTGCCCAGGTGAGCCTTAGCATCTTCCAGGCAGGGAGAGCTGAGCCAAGGCTGGGACGGGCACGGTGTGCCCAGGCCTTGGGAGCCATCTGCCACCCGTCTGCCACTGCTGCCAACAGGTACTGCTCTCTTTCTGTGGAGTTGTTACTTCCTTCTGCAGTTCTGTTGCCATAATTAGCCAAATTAATATTTCATCAGCTCTGTCTGTTTGTTTAACAGTTTAGGAATGAAGTGGTGTGAATGGAGTGCTGTTCTGCGCAGAGTGCAGGTCTGGGACTTGTTTTGATGTTATTATTTCAGGTGAAAAATTCTGCTTCATGTTAAACAGAGCAAAACCTTGCAGAGTAACCTTTCAAATACCCACCCAGGTAGCTGTCAGTCCGTGCCAATCCATAGCACAGCCAGGATTAGCTGGAGCAGAGGCTGAGGGAAGCAGCATATCCAGAACTGTGCACCCAGTAATACCCATATCTATATGATAATTCAGTTAATACATGCAGTAATTGTATTTCCACTCTTATGTAAGTTCTTTTGAAACGTACTTTCCCACTTTGGAATAATCTGTGTTATATAAATGAACAGAGAAATCTGTTTTTCCCCTCACATGTATAAAACATTTGCCAAGCTAATACTTGCAAATGTTTTTGCTAATGTATTTACAAAGCTACAGTTGAGCTTTTTCTTTCATTCTGACAAAAGCTGCGCCAGTCAAAGCTCCAGTGGTGCCTGGGAATCTGGGAGGTGAAGGCAGTAAACAGGGGAGATGAAAGGTGCTGCTTGTCTTCACACACTGCCACAGGAAGTGTTTTCATTAATGTGCTTTGAGGAGAGACAAGAATCTGTGTAAAGCTTTTAAAACTGCTCTTTCACTTCATTTTACTGTACTTTCAGCTGACATCAAATGGGGCAGGGATGCCGGTTCCACATGCTCCAGTTACAGCCCAGGGTTGTGTTACCCATCCAAGTCAGAGGGACAATCCAGGCTTTGGGATGGTGTGATACCCTGGGGCTTCCCCTCGCCCCTTTCCCTGCCACAGAGGGGGACATAACTGTGCACCACCCTCTCCTCTTGGGGAAAAGGAGACCCTGGGAATCAGGACTTCAATTGAGGCATTTGGCTCTTTTCCTTGTAGCTTTTATTGGCTTATGAGCACTCACAGCTTAGTAGGAACATGTTAGAGGAAAATGTCAGCTGGGTGAAATAACATGGCTGCAAAGTTACAGTAAAGGATTAGTGCAATTAGGTTTTTTTATAGATCTGTTTAGAATACAAATACGCTGTTAATAGGCTGCAGTTGCTTTCCCAAAGTGTAGCTGCTTGATTTCTTATACAGCAAATAATAAACAAAAATCCAATAATTTTCTCCACTCCACGTACATTCACTATACTTGAAATAATTAAGTTGCGGTAAATAAGACTTGGGGATATTTTGGATTTTATTCCAGATACTTGTTGTGCATTTCATGATGAAGGGTCAGGAAGATTTGCAGCCATTCCCTCGGGGAGGGAGTGCTGGGCCAGGCAGGGCCTGAGGCATTGGTGAATGGGAGCAGTCAAAGCGTGTAAAAGGTATTAAACATTTCAGGATCGATATGCAGAGTTCACAGCTGAGAGGATGAAAAAAAGCCAGCCAAACCACGGTTTGTTGTGGAGGTGGCACAAGTGGAGAGCTTTATCCACTGCTCAGGGTGAAGAATGTGTAACTTGAAGGAGCTGTTGACTCCACAACGCAGCTTCAAGTTCCTGCTTAAACTGCTTTCCTGGTCCTGGTGGGCACAGGTCTGAAATGTCATTTCTTTGTTTCTTTTTCTAATTTGCACAGTTAAAATGGTGCTCATTTGAATATTGGAACTGATCTGGATATCAGATTTAAATATTATATATATTTTTACCAGTTCTGCATTTGCTAAGTCTTCCTGGAATCTGGTGCAGTAACATACTGGTTTTTGTAAGCCTGTATCATTTCTTTTCTGTGGCTCATTCATTGAGGATACTAGGAAGATGTTTGGCTGATATTGTTGTAATTTTTAAAGGGTCCCAATGCTGTGCTGTGATCACCTGACCAGAGTGGGCATCTCTGAGGGCTTTAGCTGTGCACTCTGCAGCTTTTAGTTTGGGCTTTGCAAACACAGACACTAAACCTAATGCTTAGTGGAAGTCCAGGAAAACTGGGGATACTGCTGGTTCTCTCTTATTTCCTCAGATTCCCCAGGGTATTACCTTGGTGCTGGTGTGACTAAAATCTGCCCCAGTTTTCCATGTCATTGAGGACACCTTCTGCATCCCTTTTTTTCTGTAACTGGTGATGTGTTCTGTCATCCCACTCTAACCCTTTCTGCTAAAAAAGTCTCAATTTGAGGCTTTCTAGTTGGCCAGCTCACTTTTACAGGAGTGTTACGAGTTAAATTGGTGAGGGGCAGGTTTTATTGCACCTGGTTTGTCCCTGGGTTAAACCACAACAGCACCTAATGAACTCTGCAAATAACATTGAATTTTATGGGATAGAAAGCCGGTGTAAATGTTCTTAAAGTAAGATTCTTGGTAGCATTGTAGCATGTTTGTAGCAGAGTGTGTGTGCATCGTTTCCACCTTTCTACTGTTCCTGTTTTTTCACTACTGCCCTGAAAGATCAATAAAACCCTCATTAGCACATTGCTAAGGCTATTAGATTTTTATATATTGTGGATCAGTGGTGTGATTGGGCAGTGCTTGGTAGGAAACCAGAGAAGGGAAGGGCTGCAGAATTGGTTGTGCTGAGCGTGCAGAATTTACTGATTATCCCGATCTTTCTGCACCAGTCCCCTAAGCTAGGGACCCCCAAATCAAATGCTGAACTTGCATTTGCTTTCCTTCCCTCCCTGTAGGCAGCTGAGAGGTGCTGGCAGAGGTTACTGGCTGTGCTTTCCCTCCAGGAGCTGCTGAGCTGAGGAACAAACCCTGGTGTCCCTGGGCTGTGAGAGGGAGCTGCTGGGGCTGACTCTGGGGAGCTTTGCTGCTCTTGCTCCTGACCTTGGGTGCTCTCCAGCATCTGCTCTCAGCTGCTCTCACAGTATGCTGACTTAAAGGGATTCCCTTTGCTCTGATCCAGGGCTGCTGTTCTGTTTCCAGGTCCTCTCAGATATTCCTTGTTTGATCTGGCATTAAAGGTATTTGTTAAGAATTTTTTCCTCTTTCATGAAGTGTGGCAAAGGTATAAGAAAAACACTGGAAATTATGTTCAGCAACTTTGCACTTGATTCTTCCCTGTATTTTTTTTCATGTTCATCCTTTTCTTTCATTTTATGCTTCTTACAGAAACCAATATTTTTTTTCCTTTTCCTCCTAGTGTTTCTCCCTGTGTGGCTTTTCTGGCCATTGCTAGGATTGGAGCCCCCTGACTTGGTAACAGCCTTCCCTCTGCCCTTCACACTTGTGAGCATCCCTTGGCATCTCTGTGCTCTGCCTGGGGGAGTGCAAAGCTCGTCTCACTTAAAGAGCATTTTAAACTGAATTAGTTCTCTTGGGTGCCCCATAACCTCATTGGCATCTGAGAAGTGGTAAAACTGCTTTCCCCTTGATGCACAGTTCTTGGATGCTGCAGCTTGTTTACACTTGGGAAATATTTAAGTAATTGGTTTCAGCAAATAATTCCCTTGTGATGTGTGGGGACTTTTTTCCATATTTATATTCGAAACCATTTTTGAAATACCAGTCTGGCAAAAAACCCACCCTGTCTGAAGCAAGGAATCTGCTCCCTGATTGTCTGGGCTTGGTTTGCAAACCAGCAGGGCATCTCCATAGGGAGCTCAACATCTTGTCTGGCCTTGGGAGGATTTGGGGAACTGGTTCTGTGGCTCTGAGCAGGGTGCTTTGAGTGGAGCCCAGACAGGGGAAGCAGGGCAGGATGAGGAACCTCCTTGCACTGTGTGCAGTGTGTATTTTGAGCCTTAAGAGTGGGTTTTGTGTTTGTCCTTAAGCCTTGGAAAGCCACTTTCTTTTACATCTCTCTCTGAAGAGGTAAATTAGGCATCTGAGTGCTCAGAAGACTGGAACTCTGGGAGAGGAAATCCATTACTCCAGGAAAAAGTGGAAATTCCTCTTCACCTGCTGTAACAACTGTAGCATTGTCAGGAGGCAACATCTGGGATCTATTTCTGGGGAAAAGTCAAAGTACTGTTGTTCACCGGGAGGAACAGAAATGCATTTTCTTCCTTTTGTTGGTGTCTTTACAGTGCCCTCTAGTAAACTTGTGGAGAAATGCTGGAGGGATGTTTCTCAGGCCAGGTGGAGAAAATAATGAAAACAGTCCCTGAAAGAATTAAAAATTAAATAAATAACGGAGCTCTGGTCCCTTGGGACTGAGGTGCTTTTCAAAGGAAGCGCTGCTGATATTAAAAACTGATAGTTGCTTAAAATGAGAAAAATGGCTTTAGTATTCCACAGAAAAGAGAAAAGGTGGATAAAATACTTTAAGCTCTCCTTCTGAAATGGTTACAAGAAGGAATTTTGTAGTTAGGACCTTCAGAGATGTCCCCTCATTTGCTTAATTCAAATACATGGTGTTTGATGGTCTGACTTGTTTCCTTTGATTTATAAAAGCAAAATGGGCTTAAAAGAAAGGACCTCACCTTGTGGTTTGTGGGGCTCAGCTGCCGCATGCAAATTCTGTAAAAGTCAAGGATATTTTGAAACTACCTGAAAGAATTCCATTATTTTGGACTTGGTGCTTATAAAGGAATTTTTCCCCTGGCACACCAGGAGGAACAAAAAGTGCACCAAAAGTTGTTTTTGAAGCACAGCTGGTAGGCAGCTTTTTATTTCCCTTTTTTGGGGTGTGGATTTAAGACAAATGAATCCTTGTGAGTAGGAAGCAGTTTAAGAGTGTGAATATGGACTGGACATGAGGAGCCCCTCCTTGGTGGGTTATTTTTTTGGGACAAGGTGCAGAAGGGTGTCATGAGAAGTGGTTCCAGCAAGTCCAGCTTTAGGAGAAGAGGAGTTGGTGCCATCTTTTCTCCTGCAGTTTTCCAAGCTGAGCAGAACTGCAGCCTGACAGTAAAGGGACAGAGAGGTTGTGACCTGGTGTGACAGTGCTTGGGAGCAGCTGCTGGGACAATTAACTGTAAATAATAAAATCACTTCCACGTGTTCCAAATCCAGGTAAAAATGCCTGACTCTCTCGAGGGGAACTGAACACCAGATGAGTGCATCTCCACAGACATCTGATCTTGGAGATTACAATCTGTGTTTGGATGTGGCTGCTGATCATTATCGTGTCTTTCTTGCCATTATTTAATAATATATGAGGCAGTGGTATCGCTTACAGATGGGATGGTTGGAGTAGATGCAGACATGCTTCCTTGCAGTGATTTACTGCAGACACACCACACTATTTGAGGACTTCTGAATTCTATTCCTGCACACTTTTTTAATGAGCTAATTTTTTAAAATATAGTTTTGTTCTTGAGGTCCATCAAGAAGGTCAGTTAAGATTAAGCCAACAATAATTTGTTATTTAACAAATGATAGGTAACTGGAAATATAAACAATGCTCTAAAGGCATTGTTGCAAGATGTGGCTTACTTTGCTTGACTGGTTCTTTGCTTATTGGCCGTGCTGTCTGGATACTCCCAAGTTACTTAGGCCAAGTCCTGAACCATATTACCTCTTTGTCTGTTACAATAATGCCATCATTTTGGTGACTGTCTTGCTTTTTGTGTTCTTGGTACATGATGTCAAAAACCCTCTCAGCTCAGTAACATCACAGAACCTGGCAATGGTTTGGGTTGGAGAGGACCTGAAGGATTATCCATGTCCCTGGCCAGGGGAGGGGAACCTTCCACTATTCCAGGGTGCTCCAAGCCCTATTCCAGTCTGGCTCTGTCCCTGCAAGGGCCTCACCACCCTCACAGGAAGGAATTTCTTCCATCCTGAAAGGATCTCTCTCTTGGGGATTTCAGAGCAGCCCCTTCCCTTGTGGGCAGAGGGAGTTTGAGGCAGCACAGCATTCCTCCAGCACACAATTCCCACCCACACCAGGGGGAAGAGGAGTTACTCTTTGGGATGGATATCTTTGTTTCAGTGTACTAAATCATCAGAGGAGGAAATCTGCTTGAGCTGAAGGAGAAAGGAATCTACTAAGTCTGGGAAAGTCTGGATTTATACAAGGCATTACTTATCTTAAAATGTTCCGTCGCTTGCTCTGCCAGGTTCCGCTGCCAGCCGCCGCTGGAGTCGTGGAAGGAGCAGCAGGATTTATACTCTGCAGTCAGGGCCCTCCCTCTTTTTTTCCTTGATGCTTAAGTGCAATTTAATTTTTGTCTGGTACAATTTGTGGATTGCAGAGTCTTTGTGAAGCAGGAGCTGAAGTGGCATTTGGAGGGCACAGTTTAGAAATGTGACCTTGGTTTCTGAGTGTGGTGAGCTTGGCAAGCACTGTGTGTTTGGTTGGGCTTTGGAAGTGCTTTATGAAAGTAAAATCAGAAGATGTTTGGCTTGTGTATATTGCTGTTGTAGTTTAATTTGATCAGGTGGTCTGTAATCTCTATTGCCTATAAGAGAAAAATGTAATATTAAGCAGAAAATACATCTTTGTCTAAGCATTGGTGCATTGTAATATCATAGATAAATGTTGCTTATTTTGCGAATGCAGAATGCTTTTGATGTTGTCAAGGAAAATAAATTGCCAAGCTGGCAATATATACATTTATTTAGAGATTACCACATGCAGCAATTTGCCCACATAGATAACGTGCTCCTTAGCCATGAATATGTGAACAAAACCACAGAACAAGTTCCCTGTGAGCTCCTGCTGGCAGCCTGCAGGGAATGGTGAGGGGAACATCCTCTCTTAAACTACGTCTGGCTGATTCTGGAGGCAGCATTTTGTAATGATGTGGGTTAGGAAGGGCATAACACTGTCTTTAGGATTATAGAGGCCATTGGGAACATTAATTAAATTCTGGAGTGAAGCCTTTTAAAAGTGCAATCCTGCAGCCAGAGAGCTTGGAGTTTTTATCGTCGATTCGCAGCACATGAGAAGGGGCTGCCTAACAGTTCCTGCCAATCTGATCAGGATTTGTCAGATGCTTCTGTTTTACTTGTCAAGCTCAAAGGGTGTCATAGCCATGCTCCTAAATTGCCTCTGAGTCAGAAGGACAGGTATCACCCCCGGTGCCGCGTTGTTCTTCAGCTCTGAACAGTCAGTGATCTTTCCTCATCAAAGTCCAGTTTGACTCCTTCCAAACCCAAGCCTGGTGTACTGCTCATCTCAAGGCATCCAGTTGTGATGGAAGATGTGCTTGGCTGCCTTTATTTATCATCATGGTTGGAAAAAGGAGTTCTGAAACCTGTGCTTCACATTTTCCTTTGGGATGATTGTTGCATTTGGTCCTCACAAAATGGGATGTGGTGTCTTTCCAAAGTGAAGTGAAATGTGGTGCTGGAGCCCTGTGCTTGGGCTGCAGCTGCTGCTCATCCTCAGGAGAACATCACAACTGAACGCTTCTGGTGGCAGCCCTGAATCCAAGTCAGGTCTGTGGCACTGCTGGGAAAATCTCGAGAGACATTGTTGTGCACCAGTTTGGGGTGATTTATGTGGAGTCAGTAGGACTGAGATGAGAGTGGTTTTGTCTGGAGTTATTTTCCTAAGTGCTGTAATTTCTGATGAGCTCGTGGCAGGTGGTTGTTAAAGGATGCATTTCAGTGATTTAAGGTGGATGTTTGAGTGCTTGTATCTTCCAGAAATTAACTGGATAACGAAGGAGAGCTTCTTCCCCCTTGTGCAGCTGCTTGGCATTTACTGTTCCACACATTGCTGAGGCCTTATAAAGATGCACCTCTGCACAGAAAATGCTACAGGACAGGCTGGAAGCACTTTGTGGTTAAATACTGTCAGATCTGGAAAAATTTTGGAGGACCCAAGTGCAAGTTAATACAGTTGGGCAGGAATAATCACCTAGTCTAACATTAAATTGAAAGTAGCAAGCCTTGCAACAACTTCCAAGAACAGGATCTGGGGATTATGGTAGTGATGTAGTCAGCAGTGCCACAATGCTGAGCTAAACCCGACACTGGGATGGGCCCAGGAGTGTTAAACCTGACTGCCCGTGTGCTAGGATGGGCACAGGAGTGTTAAACCTGACTGCCTGCACTCTGGGATGGGCACAGGAGTGTTAAACCTGACTGCCTGTGTGCTAGGATGGGCACAGGAGTGTTAAACCTTACTGCCTGTGCTCTGGGCACAGGAGTGTTAAACCTGACTGCCTGTGTGCTGGGATGGGCACAGGAGTGTTAAACCCGACTGTCTGTGTGCTGGGATGGGCACAGGAGTGTTAAACCCGACTGTCTGCGTGCTGGGATGGGCACAGGAGTGTTAAACCCGACTGTCTGTGTGCTGGGATGGGCACAGGAGTGTTAAACCCGACTGCCTGTGCTCTGGCAGGGCTGCGGGAGGGAGCTGTGGAGCTTCCAGGATATGAGAAATGCCTCCATGTCTGCAGCTCCTTGACATCTTGTGTGTGCCAGGGCATTCTGCTCTATTTTGGCATTTCTGGTTCCCTGCCACTCATCTCCAGAGCGGATCTGGGGAGAAATAAACTCCAGCCTGGTGGGAATGAGTGAGATTTGTCTGTTCCTGAGCTGGGAGACAGACGTAGGCTTTAGCATGAGCTCCTTGGCCAGTGTTAGCACAGATGGAGGCAGTGGTGTGACACCTAAGTGTGTGCAAAGGGATGCACTCCCTGCCCCAGATACACACCCATTGTACCCAAAGGAAGATGCTGTTACTGAGCTGAGTAATCAGTAGGTTGATGGAGTGGGAGAAATGTGGCTCCTTGGTAGAAACAGAAGTTTATTAAGGTGTACAAACCCTTTTTGTGCTGAATGGAGGCTTGAAGGCACCATGAGCTCATCTGGCTGCAGTGCGGTTTCTCCACAGTGCCCCAAACCCCAACTGCAGATCCTCTGAAGAAATGGTCTCCATTCTGGTTTCATTTCCTTCCAGGTGGAATGGAGGTATTCACCAATCCTTCACATTTTGTCCCCACTGCATTCAGTGCAGGAGCACTGTGACATCCCAGGACAGAGCAGCTGATGATGTATCTTCCCAGCTCTTGGCACGAGTGTGGCACCTCTGAAGCCTGGCTGAGAATCTGCTTCCCATTCTTCCTCAAGGTTTAGAATCCCTGTTGAGCTGCTCTCAGCTCTTGGTGGGACCTCTCTTGACATCCTCTGCTCTATTTCCTTGGACCCATTGCTGCTTCCAGGGCAAGAATGATCATACTCTGTGGATGGGTTGGATCTGCTCCAATTTGCACTGGAGACTGGCAGGGCAAACAAAAAGCTGCCATTCCCCTTTTAAAGGTTTTCTGGGTTTTGTTTGAAAAGCCAGAGTGAAGCAAAACTCAAACCAGTGTATTTTGTTCTCATGGGGATCTGGATTTATACTGGAAAAACTTAGAGAAGCCTGTAATTGAGGTGGGGGGAAATGCTTCCCTTGGAAAGCCCAGGGGCTGTGCCACTCAGTCTTTAATTTTAGTAAGAACTTTAGGTTTCTGCAGCACTGGAAGAGATTATAGAGGTAAAAAGGTCACAGGTTTTCCTGCTGCTCATGGCTCTTGTTTCTGCTCTGCCTTTGGCTGCATGAGAGCTGACACTCTGGGTTTCAGAGGCACAGGGAACATCCTGTGCCTCAGAGGGAGCATGTGAGAACATCCACACACAGGTGCCCTTTTACAAACCAGAGTAATGTAAGTAGCTCCTAGAAATTGTTGAAGTTTTATTGATTTTTTTTTTCCTGTATATTTTGTTTGGGGTTTTTATGGGGGATGTCTCTATTATCCTTAAGAAAGCCAGTCCTAAGGATTTGGATCCCAACCTAACAAGGTCTCCAGCCTGACACTGTCACTGGGGAAACGTCAATCTTTCTAAGATGTTTTGCTTTATTTCCTCTTGAATTTTCGAAGGCAAGAGAGCATTTGAATGCTATCAGCTGCTCATTTATCTGTTGTTTCTTTCACACCACTCCTGCCTTATCTCCAAGTTGCTGTGAATTGTGAGTAGCACAGACAATGGGCTCCCTGCAGGAAGGCTGGAGTCCCTCTGGGGGGAAACTGGAGGCTCTTTGGAGACCAGGGACTCTCTGTGTAGTTCAAAGATAGAGGAAATCATATCAATTTGTTAATTAAGGTCATTTTAGAAGGTAAATCCGATTTTAAAAACCCCACAAACAACCAAGCAATGGGAGAAGCAGGAATGCTTCCAGGACAGCCTTTGTTGGCAAGTAAAGGTCATCTTCAGAGTTTGTGTTTTTTCCTCAAACCCCAGAATTATTCTGTGGCTTAATTAAACAAATCTCATTATTAAATGCATATTTATCTTCCAGGTAGTCTTAAAATATTTCACTATTTTTTGTGGACCATAAGACGATGATGAGTGGTGAGAGATGAAATGGCTTTGAGATGAGGAGTTTGTTATTGTTACAGGAGTGTAATTTCTAAGGTAGGCTTTAAAAATCGAGATGCCCTTTTCCCTGAACCCAGCGTTATGCTGATTGGAAAACTGTTCTTCTCTGGAAGAATTTGTCTTCTGTTTCCTACACATGATTAAATTAAGACAAGTCAAAGTGATATTGACACACAATCATTTTCCTTGACCAAATACACCAGAAAGACAGTAATTAAAATTCACTTCTTAATACAAACTAGATGCTAATTACAGAATTCTTTGGGGAATACTTAAAATGGAAAAGTAATCATGTTTATCCTAGGATAGAATGGAAATTAAAAAAACCCACTGTATGACACTTGCAAGATGTTTCAAGCTCAGAATGGGAGACTTTCTCATGAGGGCTGAATTGTTCTTGATGGTTCCCAATCTTGGTTCCCCAAACCAAAGGACAGCGCTGCTGGGAGGGCACCCATGCCACAGAGGCTGAGAGCAGGGAAATACATTTTAGGGATGAAAAATCTCAGAATTTGAGGTTCCATGATGTGAATAATCAAAGCAGAAAACGCTGTCTGGATACAGACCAAGCTGGTTGAATATTTTGGGGGAGGATGTGAGCAGGGCTAGTGCTTGTGCTCGTGAACTTCAAGGAGGGTGTGCTTCACATTAAGAACTATGGAAAACCAACCCCAAAATTCGCTGCTGTTTTACAGAATCACTCGTGAGAACCTTCACTCCTTTCTACTTCCTGGTGGAGCCCCTGGACGTGCTGTCGGTGCGCGGAGCGTCCGTGATCATGAACTGCTCCGCTCATTGCGAGACCCCTCCCAGAATCGAGTGGAAAAAGGATGGCACTTTCCTGAACTTGGTGTCGGATGACCGCCGCCAGCTGCTGCCAGATGGATCTTTATTAATTAACAGTGTGGTGCATTCCAAGCATAATAAACCCGATGAAGGATATTATCAGTGCGTGGCAACTGTGGACAGCCTGGGGACCATCGTGAGCAGGACAGCAAAGCTCACTGTGGCAGGTAAGGCTCTGGTTTGTGGGTGTGCCTGAGAATGTGGTGATGGAAAGGAGCGCTCTGCCCTGGGAAAAACGGGAAGGTGCTTCCCAAGAAGCATGAGCTGGTTCCATCAGCTGTCAGGGAAAATAGGACTGTGGCTCTCGTTTTACTGGCTGGGAGTTGGCATGTGTTCTGCTCCTGTAAGCAGCTTAATGTGGGGTATTTCTCAGGGAAAGCTGGAGATCAGGAAAGCTGCAATGAATGGATTAAGAGAAGTGTCAGGTGTTTGAAATCACAATGGAGATTTACCACGGCTTAGAAGGGGAAAGAAAACAGAATTTTACTTTCTTTATTTATAAATGACCTTAAAATAACTTTCTGTGCTTGCATGTGGAGAATTACCTGCTGTGCCTGAAACATTTGGGGAGCTCCTAACAGAAGTGTGTACAGTCCCTGTAGTTCTGGGAGATGGGTAGGGAATGGAGTGCTGGGGAGTTGTAGTTTTCTGCTTCTTGAGTATCAGGTGTGAACAAGGAAATTTGGAAAGTAACAACCATACAGTTTTCCATTTTACAGCCATAAAGTCATAACCTCGGCTTTGGTGTTTTGGGTACCCTTTAGACTTGATAGGTAATAGCTTTAGTTTGGGGGGGTAGGAAGCAGTGAGGGAATGTTTGCAGGTAAAAATAAAGATGATGTCTGGGAAAAGTGATCTGTCTCTTGCTTATTTCTCAGGGATTGGTATTGTCAGTTTGTGTCTTGTAAATGGTAAAGCAGGAAGAGACTTGTAATTACTGAGTAAGGGTGAGACTTCAAAAACCAGCCAAAAGTAAAAAAACAAGGTAAACTAAGGCACTGTAACTAGAAAAAAAAAAGCCTATGAAGCTATTTTCCTTTGTATCTCTAATGATGTTTGCCAGCCTTTTTCAAACAGTTGTTCTTCCTTTGCTTAATAAATGTCTCGGGATAATGAATTCTTTCTGACTGGTGCTCCTGCATCTCCCAGAGCTGCTGCTTCCATCGTTTGTATTCAGATGTTGTTCCCATTAACTTGGCTTGTAGCATTGTTGTGAAACATCAGCAGTGTCAGAAATAGAAAAATTGGGGTTTAATACCTTAAAAGAGTGACTTTGAGAATCTCTTAATGAGGAATAGATTTCCAAGCTTCTCTGCAATGAGGACAATAAAGGCAGTTCTCCCACACTTCTCTCATGCAATTACCACCTCCTTGCATTGCTGCTGTCGGGATTAATTCTGCTGCTTTCCACATGAGAGCCTTCAGCCTCCTGCCTCTGCCATCAGCCTGCTCTATATGATCATTAGGTGAGGTTAATGGGGTTAAAAATGAAGGTAAGCCAAAATGTCTGCTGAATTTCCACTTCCATTTTCTCCTATCTAGGTAGAAGGTACTATTTCAGTTGATATTTTCTAAAATGATGGGATCTTTAAGAGCCTTTTAGTACTTGGAAAAGAACCCAAGTACTTAGAAAAAAACAAAACCCAAGAGCCTACTTTTAAAAAAACCCCATAACAAACAATAATGCAGTTCTGGTGAGGTTTTTTTCCCAAACAATCTTAGCTAGAAAACAGAACAAATACAGTCTGGCCCAAGACAATAAGGACCTTCCCTGCACAACCAGTTGCCCCTTTGGCACACATTGGCCTGACAGCTGTGTGTTAAGATTATTGATTGATTCCATGCAATAAAAATGGTGCTTTTATTGCCCAGAACTAGAGGAAATACCAGTGACACGTGTTGTGCATTGCCTTTTGCCATGCTGTGCCTTGGAAACCTGCCCCTCTGGCTGCACTGCTGCAGAGGCTTTGGCAGATGTGGATGTGTGAAAACCTATTTACCACCCCAGTCAAGTGCCAAGAGCTGGGTAAGACCATGCTGAGTTTAATCCTCTTGTAGGGGGAAAGGCACATTGGTTGCCGAAGGCTTTGGAGTAAGAGGTGGAATATTTAAATTCTGGTTTAGCCTATAGCTTTTCTTTTCCTCATTTGAATCCCTTAGATTTAACAGTGGTTTTTAATATTCCTTCCCACTCTTTGTTTTAATTGGCATCTTTCAGGCTGTGGTGAGCGTGGGCATTGTTAGCATAGTAAGGGCTCCCCTCGGCCTCAAAATTCCAGTGGGAGGGAGCTAATTCCACTCTTAATTGAGCAGTGGGGTTCCTCTGCTGTGTGTGAGTGTGGTGCTGCCACACTAAAAGGGAGCATTATGAAGTGTAGCTTGCATGTTTTAACAGCTTCTTACTCATTAAATAACTCTTGAAAATGACAAGTTCTGGTTAGTCATGGAGGCCAGGGCAAGGAAATCCAGTAAAAACATGTTGTGTGCCATCATGTGGATACAGGGCTGGAATTTTCAGTCTTGGAACTGCACAGCTGGTGGATGACACCAAGTCATCTACCTGCAGGAAGAGTGGCCAAATTTGGATAAGTTTCTCAAGTTACTTGAAGGAATTTCTGTGGAGAGATCTAAAATTTTTGGGGTTTGAAATCTGAAGCTCTTTGGTTGCCATAGGGTGAAGGGGTTTATTTAGTGAACCACTGTATGAAAAACTCAACCCAAAACACGTCCTCTGAGTGCCTGGGTCAGGGATTGAAGGAATTTGAGACAGACTGGCTGAGATTTGCATCAATTTGTGTTTGACCCAGCTCTGAACGTGCTGTGGCAGGGGAGCTGTGGCAGCTTTGCTGTGCACTTGGCAATGTGCTTTTAAAGGACCTTTTCTGCACGTGATGATCCAGGAGATGACTTTGCTCTTTGGGTTTTTGGACGTGTGAGGATCAGGAGGTTCTGTGGCAACTGAACCTCTTAAAGAAACTGATCTTTGCTGCCTTTAGATTTTAAAAAAGTCAAAGGATATGATAAAATATTCCATTGTGAAGAGCATTTGAATTAATCTATAACTTGAAATTGTGCTGCTACACCTTGGTAGTAAAGTGTTTGCTATTCTTCCAGGCTTGTAGTAGTAAATCCTTGCTTTTTAGGAACTGCAAACAACAATAAATGTTAGTTTTCTTTAATGAGCAGCAGTTTGGGGATATGAGTATCACTTTTCCTGTGAGCCTCCACAGTTTGGTTCCTTCAGGCAAATGAGGTTTAAGTTTGTCATGACCAGTTTCTAAGGGTGGTGGAGCAGAAGTTGGTCATCCAAGTCCATGTAATGTGTAGGATTTTCCCATTGTTAGGATGGATTTGAAGTAGGCAAAGTCAAAGGAACTGCCTAATTTATGTAAAGCCACAACACTTTAATCAGTGCCTTGGTACAGTATGTTTTTTAATTGGCTTTTGAAATGCAAATCTGTCTTTGATACTTAAGTGGCAGTTAGATCTTGAGAAGGGTAGACGGTTTAAAAAAGCTGCTGTAAAACATGGATTAAAAATAGATTTACAAAGTTTTGGAGATCTGTGTCTGTAATTCATCTTGAAAAAATAAATATGTATGTATTTTCATAAAAAGTATAATGACATGAGCTGAAAATATTCCCAGGATGATCTTTCCCCAGTCACTGGTTGCTATGGCTTGGTTAAAGCTTTCATTAAGGGAACAGATACATGAGGATCTAAAAGTTGGGACATGTGACAGGGGCACTGAGTTTGATCATGCAGATTTATTTGCTCTGTAAATCTCACTAAATTGTTTCACCTCTTGTCATCTCCTTTCCCCAACTGAATCCAGCTGTTTTTATTCCTCATCTTTCACTTATCCTGCATTTGTCAATTCCTGGCTTTGAGCTTTGTTTCATTTGCTTGGCTGTAATGAGGCAGGTGTGGCACTGCCTTGGTACAAACTTCAGGTGTGTCTGAGTTTCATTAATTTAACAGCACTTGCTGATAACTTCTGACTTGTTTTTTCTCACCTCAACTAAATGATTTCCTTGAGTTATTATTTCTCGTTTAAATATTCAGAAGTAATTTGGAAGAGTTAATTGAGCTCTGAGCCAGGAGTTGCCAGGGCTTAATCCTATTTCAGGTGCAGCTCATGACACCAGCTCCAGATCTCCATGCTTTGCCTTTTCTCCATGGGCTAATAAAGAATTTTTATACTATAAATTTAGAGTATTACTTTTTATAATGCACCCAGGTGCTGCAAATGAGGACAGATAAGGAATTCTGTATCCATTACATGATATGCAGTAGGTGAAGTCATGGCCAAGAAATGATTATCCAGGCCATTTTCTGAGCACACTGGGAGGGAGCAGGACCTGGAGGGATGTGGGTTGCAATTCAAGGTAGACCTCTGCAAAACGCAGCAGCAGAGGTGTGCTGTGTTTCCTTCTGGCATGTTGGAATGCTCAGCTATTGAATATCAATCGCTTATTTCTGTATAAATAATGGTGAATAGATAAGGATTTTTTTCAAACATTAATTTGAGCTGAAGTTTTATCTTTGCTTTTTACCATAACCACAAGGAGCTGAACAGGAGTTGGCAGATTGTTTGGTTCTGTTTGTTCATGTCCTCTGAGAAGTTTGCCAAGCTCTAAAGATTACAGCTGAGCAGTGTATTTCTCACTAGACTCTATGTGCCATCCCATAGGGTGAGAGAAAAGCTTAGGACAAACTGTCCCAGCTCTGCAGAGATGGGGTTAAGTTAGAAATAACAGCACGTTTTTACCCAGGATTGCACATTTCCTTTAACAGCAAGGAGAAGAAAAGTAATCTTGATCAGGTCTTTGTGAATAAAGAACATTCTGTATCTTGGAATTGGAAAAAACCTCAGAACAGAGATACTTCAGAGGAGAGTACTTAAGAGCACTTAGCCAGTAAGTGACATGAGTGGTGAATTTTCCTTGCAGAAATATATTTTTCTGTGAAAAAAGCATTTTCATAAATTGACTTAGATCAAAATGCATTTCTTTATGACAGGTAAATGGCAAAGGTGGTTTTAACACAACTGCAGTTTGTACAGGTTCTGTCAGGGTTCCTGAAAGTGTGAGAGTTTAGACACTTAAGACAATAAATGTTCTGGGTTATTTGTCATTCTCAATTCTCGCTGTCCATATTTGTCCAGCTAAAGTAGCAAAGAAAATCTATGTGAGCCTTTGAACTGGTCTTCATTTCTTGGACTGAAGACAAAGGTCCAGTTTCAAAACCATTATAAATTTTTAGTCTCAGATTGGGATTTAATACTAGAGCCTCTTGCCATGTCCAAGGCAGAGAAGGGCAGGACTTGCCTGCAACTGGATTAGCACCAGAATCCTGGGGAAAGCTCACAGCAGGGAACGTGACCCGCTTGTTTTGAAACTCTTCTTTGACATCTAATGACCAAGTCAGAGCCCAGGTGAAGAGACTCTTAATTTGCTTGCTTAAAACTAGTTCCTGGTGAAAAATGCAGGTTTTCTTAGGCTTTTGTAGTTCAGATCTTTTTCAGCTTGTATCACACCAAATCCAACAGCTCATTGTGACTAATACTATCCTTGTCCCGAATTCTGTGGGTCAGTGAGCCAGTTAAAGCTTATTTGTGCTTGCTGGAGGGTGACAAACGCTCTGCTGAAGCTGGAGTACAGGGGGCACAGGGACATGTGTGGCACTTGTGTCCAAGCTTCCTGCTTTAGGAATGATGTAATAGCGCTGCTCAGAAAAAACCTCGTGTTTTCTAGGCTGAAATTCAAGTCTCATGCAGTGCAAGTCTTGTAACTGGCAGAGGGAATATCCTTTGTGTATTTAGGTCATGGGCAAAGTTATGTACATGTACTTCAGAATAATATAAACTTATGTAAACAGTAAGAAATGGGAGCTCTTTGCAGCATACCTTTCCATCTTGACCTTTGCCTTTGAAAATCTGGCAGGTGATGGAGTTAATCTGTGGAGAATCAGGAATTCTGTGGAAGGGAGCTGGGGGCAAAATCTCTGAACTCATGTTCAGCTCTGGATGGCGAGGCAAGGACAAGATGATGCCGTACTGATGGTGCATCAACACCCCTAAACAAGAAACTTGGCTGAACTCTGTTTGGATTGGATTCTCACTTGTTAATATTTTGACTCGGATCAGATTTTTGCCTCTCTCTGCTCTGCATGTCAGCACCAGCAATCCCTGTATAATTCTGTTTGACAAGTTTGTGCGGAGCTTGCTTGGAATCTCGAGCTGTCAGCAGAGTGATGGTTACATCTGCAGCCTGTGTTCCTCACTTCATGCCTGCACCAGTGTGGAATCAGCAGAGATTTCAGCTTTATGAGTGTACAGTGAAGGCTCTGTGTGCTGACATTGTTCAGCTTTCTGAGTATTGCATTTTGAGAACAGTACTATTGCCCCAAGTGAAAGGTGACACAAAAGCAGCACGGGTAAGAAGCATCAAGGCACAAGAGTATCTCTGGTTAATGTTTTATTTTTCTGTAACAGAAATTCAAGATGAAGTTTAATGACCCTGAAAAGGAAATAACATGGAGGAAAATTATTTTGAATAAGGAAAAATAAGTTTATGACATTTGCTAGGGTTGATTTTAGCGAGGCTAGTTCTCTGTAACATTCTAAAAAGCATAAGGTGTCTCACCATTCACATAAATACACTGGAAATAAGGATGTTAAATTTTTTTTAAACTCTCCAAGCCATATTAATTTGCATATAGAAACCCCTATTTTACAGGAACATGGGGAAATGTCTCTAGGTAATTTATATGTTTCTGTCTAGATGTTGCTCTTCCTTCTGTAACAGCTTCTGTAGTCAGCCCCGGCTTAAATGCACTGTCAATCTGTTCTTAAAAAGAGAATAAAAATCAGGCAAAGAAAGGCTCTGTTGTGGAGAGACCTCTAAAAATCTGTTCCTGATACTCTGAGGTTCATGGCCAGCAGCAGCTGGAGAAGTCAGTGGAGTGCTGATGCCACCTGAGCTGTGTGTGTTTTAGATAATTTGCAGCTCTACGGCTTTTAGTGTTATCCTGCCACGCACCCTTGTTGTCTCCAGACATCTCTTTGAGCTGCATGTTTGTGTCTTTAAAAGTTCTTTGTGCTTTGTGTTTGTCTGCTGTTCTGTCAGCCTTCAAGCACCCTGTTTTTCAGGCTTTCTTTGCTATTCACGCATCCTGAGGAGTTCACAGTGAAATTGTTGGTTATTTCCTGTCTCTAAATGCTTGTTGTCAGGTACCAGCTGTCTTTGTCACTGTCTATAGAGTTGCCTCCAAAAGTTTTTCAGATCTTTCCTTTCTTCCAGTTCTGTGATAAATTTATCCTGACAGTCCTCTCTGTGCATTAATCTTCTTTGAATAGCTTGTTCACATGAGCTTCCGTAATTGATAGCCTCGCCTGGAACTAAAATTATTTAACCTGTCAAGCTCTTTTCTTTCACCACAACCCACAGATATTATTCTTCTTTTGTTATGGCTCTCGATTTTGTTTTAGAAAGAGTAATTGTGAGCCTGTAGGGTTCTTATTTTTAGGCAGTCTATTGATGAAGACCTGAAGTTCCTTAAATGATGAGGCAATCTGCGTGCCTTATCTTTAGGGCTTCTCTTGAAATCCCAGAGGGGTTTCATTGGTCTGTCTTGCTATTAGAATGATCTTCAACAGCAGCAAATAAATTACTCCATGGTTTGCATGCCCTCAATTCATATTTTCAGGCATTAAAATGTTTTAGCTGTTTCTTGGTGTTTGTGGAGATCAGATTCACTGTGGCTGCTGCAGCTTTTTCTGCTGCTGCTGGAGCTTTTGTGCTGTTTGGCCCTTGAACTGCCAGTCCTGTCTCCAGTTTTCGTGACACTATTTCACCTCCTCCATCAGCAGGTCTATTTTTTCTTTGTCTGTGCCATTCCTTGCCACACTTCTCAAGCCTAACCACGTGCTATAGAGTGACACCCCTGCCTCACTCCCACTGCTTTTCCTGTGGTTGTGGTTGTCAGTAGTGGCCTCTGTGCTGTTGAAGATCTTCATTAAGTCATTTTGTTGCTCCCATTTCGTTGCTGAAATAATTTATTGATCCCTTCTTAATATCACCTAACTAGAATTTGGGTGTGCTTGTTTTGCCAGGTAGAACATCAGATTATGCTGATGTGTTTTCCTTGTCCAAACACTCTCTACAATTTTTGGATGTGTAGTAGATAAAAGGGAGACATTGTTCCCTAGGAGGGTGGTAGGGCCCTCCAGGTTGCCTGGAGAAGCTGTGGCTCCCCTTGGTTCTCTGGAAGTGTCCATGGCCAGGTTAGACAATGTTTTGTGCAATATTTTTCTGTTTCTCACGATGTTTTTTGTGTACCTTCCCCATGTTATCAGATAATTGAGCGTGAAACAGGTGTTCAGAACAGCTCTGAGGTGCCACCAGGTCACTCAGTGTGTCACTGTACGTGGCAGTACCTGTGTCTGTGTGTGTTACTGATGTGTCCAGTGACATTTTCCTCTCCCTTATTCTGGCCAAGGGACCCTGTTTTTAATCAGCACGTACCATGCTGTCATGGCTGTGTTTAACCAAGTCAGGATTCTGGTTATGCACTGACATTTCTTATTTGTGAACTGTATTCCATATACTTCCCACTTCTGTTTTGCCAGTAAGGACATTTGGTAGGTTTTCCTCTCTCCATGTTACAGTCCTCTTCCCTCTTCCCTCCTTTGAGGATCTCTCCTGCCCAGATTTTTGGTTGCATTCTCTCCTGTCTGGTTTGCCTAAAGCAAGCGGGGAGAATGATATGCTGCTTGGTGTTGGTAGTGAGGACTGGAATCATCTGGCCTTACCCTAATTCAGGTGATGCTGGACTTGTGTTCTGCAGCAATGTTTGTAATTACAAAGTCTGCTCCATGTGCCAGTGAGATCCAAGAAATATGTCTCATTAGCAGGAGAGTATTTTAAGCCGTTTCACACCTCTGCCACTCCAACAAATGATGCTGAATAATGTTGGAGAGAAGGAGCTGTGATAATTTAATGAAGTGTCCACAGATGGCTGGACTTATTAATTTTTTAGCAGGGTTGGGGTGAGGAGCTGATGCACTAACAAAGTAGGCAGCATCTTTGTGGTGTGCTGTGTCACTGAAGGGTAGCAGATGTTGGAGCTGTCCTAACAGTAGGGGATCATGTTCCCATTCTGCAGTACCTCCTTGTGGTGCTGAAATCTCCACACTTCCCAAGAGGCTGTTTGGGGGAAGGAGTCATAGTTATGGATTTGTCAGGAGTTCAAATTCGATCAGGCAGACAGCAATGGGGGAATATTCAAGTGGCTGAAGATTGTGAGCAGTTTGTGGGATCATTCACAGACTGCTTGGATGAATTTCAGACTGAGAGTGGAAGCTGTAGGGTGGAATGTTTGAAGCTGGTGCTGTTAGAGTTAGAGTTGGGTACGTTAGGAGAAACTTGAATAAAAGTTAGCTCTGGGCAGCCAAGGCTTTCGCAGATGGTATCCAGGAGGGAAGAGGATGGAAAACCTGCCAGCTGCTCCTGTGCTTTACTTGTTCCATATTTCAGTAGAAATGGGGAGGGGGGGATGGAAATGGAAAACATTTGCTGAGCACATCGAGATGTCACAAGAAGGCATGAAAACAACTTTGGGAAAATGTTAATTGCACAAACATGATGTGTGTGTGTTTACAGCAGTTTAATTCTTGTACAAAGTGTTACCGGTCAGAGCAGTGGCAGCAGAGGGGACACGTGGCAGGGAAACACCCACAGAGGCTTGTGACCCCTTGTACAGCCCTGCCACAGGCAGGAAAAGGGGATTCCTCCACAGCTTTCTCTCCCCTGGAGATGAGGAGATGGTTCTCTTTCCTGGCTCTCCTCTTGTGCTGTTGTTTTGGTGGGATGGGTCCCAAAGGGCTGGCAGGACTCTGTGAGGTTTGAATTTGTGAACAGAGCACTGCTTGCAGCCTTGCTGACAGGCTGCAGAGCACAGGCAGGTGTAACTCTGCAGTTATTGCACTCAGGTGAGCGAGTTGTTTAGTAATTGTTTGTAAAGAAGGGTTTTTTTCCTTTCAGTCTCCTTGGAAATGATTGGCACTGGTTGCACTTACAGGGAGGCTGCTGAAACTAGATTGGCATCTGGCTCAGGGCAGTGAATTCCCTGTTTCTGCAGACTCCAGGAGATGAAATACAGGCTCCATTGAGGGCAGGAGACTACAGCCAGAATTTTAACCATCTGTGTTTTCCAGGAGCATGGGAATGACTGCTTTTCTAGGCACATCTTTTTCAGAAATGGAGACAATGGGCCACAAATCTCAGTAATGCTGAGACTGGGAATGCTGATTGAATACAACACATTTGCATTAATGGATTGTTCATTCACATTTCTGCCATTGCTCTGGGCTTGGATGAGGGGAAGAACAAAAGGGAAGCAGAAAAGAGGGACAGAGTTGACTTCCCCACCTTCTCTGCCATTTGCATTGTCCTAGCAGAAATGAGGGGTTTGGGATGCATCTAATCCCTGTTATATAGATGTGAGTGCACTGTTGCTTATGTGTTCTCCAGCCTGGGTTTAGAGAACATTCCAAATGGAAAATCATCCTTCCTAAATTGAGTTTATTAACCTGCATTCCTGCTAGGTCAGTAGTATTTTCCTTTGGTGTCCTAAAATCGATACCTAATGTATGTGCACTGCCACAGAATGATTAATGTGTGTACAAACATGAAAAGATTGTCTTCAATGTCAGAAGCCCAAAGTGTCATTCATCATGACATTCATTTACCAAAAGATGGGCTGATATCTTCAACTGATTTCCCTGCAACACATGGGTGAGGAGTGGGGGCTGCTTCCTCAATGAGGAATGTGTCCTCCATCCCTGGAAGTGTCCCAGGCCAGGCTGGATGGGGTTTGGAGCATCCTGGGATAGTGGAAGGTGTCCCTGCACATGACAGGGGATGGCATTGGATGGGTTTTAAGGTCCCTTCCAACCCAAACCATCTTGGGATCCTGCTCATCATTAGAACTTCTTGCTCAGCCTTCTTGATTGAAATACAAACCACTGAGAAAAAAGTATCAACTTTTTAAAAAGTTAACTTTAAAAATGGTTTTAAAAGTGTTTGTAGTTTAATCAGACTGAATTGGCTTACCTGGTAATGCCTTTAAAAATGGTTATGGAAAGTTCAGGAAGTGGTGGCTTAGAAGTTGATAATTGGTATTTTGAAGAGAGCAGCTCTGTAATGGAAGGGTTCTGGGCTGGAAGATGAAAGGGTATTTTCTAGTGGCTCACTGCTGCAGGAGGTGTGCCAGCACTCTGGGACCTTCTCCTGGATTTATAAACAGATCTCCAAATTAATAATAATCAGGGCCTGGATTTGGAGTGCTTTTTATAATGCATAGTGATTTTTTTTGTGGTTGTTTGTTGGCTAAAGCAAAGGGTCCTCCTCTACAATGGAGGCTTTTAAGCAGTGCAAATTGCCAATAATTGTAGAATAAGAGAAAATTACTTTTTAGGACAAAATTATAGGCTAGGTTAAAATGTATATTTTAAAATGATACAGGACTATGACGAAATACAGGTTTTAGTGGCATTTAAGATGACTAGGGAAATGAACTGTAATTTCATTTCTAGTGAGTAATGAAACCATCTTGAATAAAGCTTATTTAACCTCAGTGGAGCACCTGGAAACAACAGAAGGCACAAGGTCTGTCTTGTCAAGGAAATGAACAGAACTTGTAAGGAATTAAAATGAAAGCATATTTGAGCTGTATGTGAAAAATTGCAGGGCTTCAGTCCTCCAGAAATGTTCTGGCGTGTGCCTGAGGTTCCCAGTGTGGGGCTGGCTGGGAGCAAAGAGGTGCCAACAGCTGAGGTGAAAACAGAATCATGGGGTCACCTGAAAGGAGGGGACCCAGGATTCCCTCCAAGGCTGGGGAAAGAACTGGCTTAATATGCAGGGCTCTTAATAAATGAGAATATTGAGAGAGGTAAGAATCAGAGGCAATCATGAACATTTAATGGGTTCTGTCAGGAAGGAGATGTTCAGAAAGGACAGATGCCTCAGGGGCTGGAGTTCAGAGGCTCAGGGTTAAGAGCCTCATCAGCTGTAACTACAACCTCCTTACTCACTGTATCAGTGAGTGTGGTAAAGGAGAAGACTTTGTCACCCTTGCTGTGGCCTCCATGGTCTCACAGGGAGAATTGAACAATACTCCAGACTGACTAATGAAGGGAGTTCTGAGCACAGTGTGCAAAGTCAAGCAGATGCAGAGATGTCTGGGGATTGTGCTGGGACAGAGGGATGGTGATTCAGGAGAGGAAAAGGTTCTTTGGGTTCTAGGATTGATGGTGCAGAGCCACTGAGATGGTTCCATCTTTTGGGAAGATCTTTTCAGTACCCAGAGAAGCAGTTTTGTGCTATTGCTGTGGATGTTTGTGATCTTAAATTACTGTAGGGGCTGGGGTTTGTCTTTCTGCCAGGAGTGCTTGGTGGGAGAGCAGGAGGCATTTGTGGGTCAGGTGGAGCAAGGGAGGTTCTGCCTGGGTTTAAAGAGGGAGTTCAGCTCCATGAGGTAGAACAGGTTGCCCAGGAGTTGTGCAGTCCCCGTCCTGGGGATTTTTGAGGTTTGACTGGACAAATCCTTAACTAACCAGCTCTGACCTTGTAGCTGATTCTGCTCTGGCTGGGTCCCTTCCTTCCAAAATTATCCTACCATTCTGCATCTTTAAAGGTGGATAGGGTGTTAGGGGAATGAGGGAGAGAAACTAAAGATGGTGGTTTGATTAACCGGCAGGAAAGTTGAAAGAAAGAAGTTGAATGTTTAGTTCTTGTGAATACCTTGGAGGGACTGATGGATAAATATCAAAGATGCAAAACAATACCAAAACAAGGTTTTCTTTATTAACAAGTCAAGATCAAAGGACTGCAAGTTGGTTGGAAATGGAACTAGGAGGGGAAACTAGAAATGGAAAGCTTCTCAGAGGAATGAAGTTATGGAAGGAATCCCCAGGTGGGACTCTGAGAGGGAAGAAAATGTATAACAGTTGGAGATGAACTGTACAGGGTTATGGAAGGAACTTGAGAGGATAGAAGTGTTTTGAGTATGTTAACAATTTCCTCTGTTAGAATTCAGTCTGACTGTCCTGCAGGATTGGTCCTTCTGATGGTACATTCTCGGTGCATTTGGGATAGGTAGTAGTGAGATTTGTGAAAATAGGGAGTTGAACTGTGGCAGATTTAACCAGGATGGGGTGACTGTGGCTGGCTGCCCATCCAGCTCTGCTCCTCAGCAGGATGGAGAGGAAATAAGATTAAAGTTACTGAGTCAAGATGGAATCACTCCCAGTTACTGTAATGGCAGGACAACCTTGACTTGTGGAAAATTAATTTAATTTCTTGACATCTAAAGTAATTTGAGTGATAAGAAAACAGAACCAACTAAAGCATGCTCTCCCTGCCTGCTCCCCATTTTCCAGGTTCAACTCCCTGCCTTCATTCCCAATTCTTCAGGCCTATGCTCTACCCTGATCTCTCCAGGGTGGCATCCATGCAACCAGCTCCATGTCCCCAGCCTCTTCTCACAACTCTCCCAAGGGCTGGGCCTCCCCAGCCCAACATTAAGTAGTCTCTGGGTGTTTCTGGAGAACATTTTTATGGAAAAGGAGATATGGGTTGTGCAGTGCTGCTGGGTCAGCTCTGTGGTATACCCTAGAGAAACTCTGGTCTCGGCCACATTGGGAATGCTCATATGCAAATATTTATCTCAATAATATTTATCTCAATATTTACCTTGTGGCACTGTACAGAGGCTTTTGTAGCTGGAGGTGGTAAGTGAAGGTGTTGTGTAGATTGCATTGTAGAAGCTGTGACTGCCCTATCCCTGGAAGTGCCCAAGGCTGGACAGGGCTTGGGGTAGTGAAAGGTGTCCCTGTTCATGGCAGGGTGTGGGGCTGGATGAGCTTTAAGGTCACTTCCAAACCAAACCAAACCATTCCAAGATTCTGTTATTGTGTTTGTTTACACCATCCATGTTTAGCATTGTCCTGTCAGCTCTTAAGGTTTTTAAAGAGCTGGAGAGCAGCTTAACCTTTCAAAAACAACATTCTTGAGTCTTGACTTGGACTTCCAAGCTTTGGTGTCACATTCAGAACATCTCACCTCTGTTGTCCTTTTGGTTTTCTTGCAGGTCTGCCCAGGTTCACGAGCCAGCCAGAGCCCACCTCCGTGTCCCGCGGTGGCAGCGCCGTGCTGGGCTGCGAGGTGACGGCGGAGCTGGCGCCGCTGCTGCGCTGGGAGCGCGACCGCCAGCCGCTGGTCCCGGACCGGCGCGTGCTGCAGCTGCCCGGCGGGACCCTGCTGCTCAGCAACGCCTCGGACACGGACGCGGGGCTCTACCGCTGCGCCCTCGACGCCGGCGGCACCCCCAAGTACAGCGACGAGGCTGAGCTCAAAGTCCTGCCAGGTACCCACTGCTGCTGGCTGGGATGGAAAGCGCTGTGAATGAGAAACAAGTCTCAATTCGTAGCAGAAATGTAGATTGCTTTATTTTATATAGACAGAGCAAAGCAGCGCTGGAGAAACATGAGAGGTCACTGCCCACTCCACACTCTGTCAAACTTTGGTTTGCAGCCTCTTCTTATAGTGTGCTCTCTTGTGGTAATCAATAATTTTTGTTGTCTTGCTGTCATAATTTTGCCAGGCAAGCAGTGGTGGCTGAAATAAACATCTGTGTGAAGTCTCTGGTAGCCAGTCTCACAGATAACCACCTGGTCTTGGTAGATAAAACTGGCAGAAATTGAGAAGTTCTGGTCTTTGTAGATAGGCAGTCATTGATAAAACAAAGGCAGGAACTCTGATTTTGCAAAATCTATCAGGGTATTGGAAAGTCTGATTTTACAAACTGATAATAGATACAGATTATTTAGAAATGTAATATTCATAACAGGGGGATTTAAAACAGAATTATTTAATCACATTTTTTCTCTATCAAGTGTCACTTCAGACCTCAGTATTCTGGTTTATACAAACCTCAATACTTTTATGATTAACACAAATCTTTTATCAATTATTACAAAAATGTTTCTAAAACCATGGGAATTGTATACAATACATCCAGGGGGTGGAAAGAAAGGTCGAGTCTGGCGGGCCTGGGAAAGGGAACTAGGTCCTGGGAATGAATGCTGAGCTTTGTCTTTATTAGATCATGGGAAACTGCACCTGAGTAATCATCATATGATAAATCATATGGTTGTTAAATGTAATAATTGTTTGGTAAATTGAATATATTATTGTTTAATAAAAATCATGAGAAGTGATGTCATTGTAACAAGAATCATGAAAAAGGATATTTTGGGGACCTGATGAAAATTGCAAGAATCCATGCTTGGATGAGATCAATGTGTACAATAGAACAATATGGGTTTAATAATCATTATATAGTTACATAACAAAAAGCATATAAAAACATGTCCTTCTTGAATCCATGTGGGAGTCAGATTTGGGTTTGTACCCCTGATTCCCAGAGCTCTTCAATAAAAGCACCTGCAGATAATCATCCTGTGCTTGTGTTTCTACACTAACATCTGTACTGAGCTGATCCTGGGGCTCAGGAGCCTGGAGACACTCACAGGCTGCCTTCCCATATTTAATGGTTCAGCTTTTAAGGCATTTTGTGGATAGACTTTTTTTTTTAAAAAACACCCAGTAATATACTTCCATTGTCACATGATACAAAGAGGGAATTCACTGTTTCTGTGAGTATAAAAGTTTGGTGATTTCTAACTTTCTTGGGCTGACTTTGATGTTTCAAGTGCTGTGGAACCTTTGCAAAGAAATTGGTCCTTAGTCTTTAGCTCTTGGGATGCTTAAGCTGAGGTGCTTTTAATTGTCCCAGTATTCTGGAATTTCTCACAGTCTAAGCAATGGGACCTTTTGGGAAGTCTCCAACCCCCAGAGGGGATGACATTTTATTTTGGAAGGTTCAACTTTGCCTGTTGTGCTGAAATGTTGAGATATTTTTATTAGAACAGAAGTCCAGTGCTGATGTAAACTGTTGGCACATTCAGTGTGTTCTGTTCCCAGTGACACCACCAGCTGTTCTAATAGAAAGGTTTGAAAAGTGACCAAAAATAGGACAGGAATGTGGGTCATGCTTTCCCAAACTAGGGAAATGCAGGCTGTGTTTCATATGAGGTTCCTTAATTGTTCCCAGCGCTGTCTCTTCTGGATTAGTCTGGAATTCTCGTTCAGTTGTTGTTCTTGGAGAGCTGCTGGAGGGAGTTGCTGAGTTTCCATCTCGGGAAGCTCACAGGGTTAGGCTGGACCATGCTGTGGTTGGCCTGACCTGGTGTGGGCAGCAGATGGACTTGAGGCAGGTGGGGGCACCTTCAGGGGTCCCTTTCAAGGAATAGTTCTGTTTCTTGTTTTGTAAAATACCCCAATTTTTACAATTGCAACTCTCTTTTGGAATTGGGGTGTTAGAAATAAATATTTTTTTCAATGACTGTTCCTTTCGAAAGGCTTGTCTCTTCTCCAACTAAGAAGTAAAGCACTTTTGGAAAAGATGCTTGATTGAATTCCTATAGTTTGGATTACCTTCATGTTTCTGCAGCTCTTCAAATGCTGAGGATTTTGCTGGTTGTTTTGGAAGCTGAAAATTTCTTGAAAACTTGTGTATTACACGGGTCTTTTGAATTCTTTTTGGCTCCAGCTGTAGTTTCCTTTGTTTTGTAATTTGTTGCTGAAAGTGATGAAATAGACCTGTGTTAGGGAATTAACATGATTGTTTCTTTGCTCCATTATGAATCCAAAAGTATCGATAGTGAGGTTTGGTAAAATCTCTCCCAGCAGGCTTTTTTTAAAAAGTGGGATTAAGCTGTTGAAGGGAAAGCTCCCTTAGTCTTGAGTGGCCCTGTAATTGATTGTTTGGCCTGAGAAGTATTTGAAAGAAGGATTTGAATTAATCTGTTCTTTATTCAGTTTATTCCCCTTTTAAATGGTTATCTGATGTGTGGCTGACAGTGAACCCACCACTGCTTCCCAGGCTTTGAAACACACCCAGCACATTTCTGCATCCCATGGATTTGCATCTACAGACACTGTTCTGCTGCTTAAACGTTCTGCTTCGTCTGATACCTGGCTGCCACTGAGCAGGAAGATGCATTTCTGTGCTCTGCCACTTCATAGTGGGTGCTTTCAAACATGCGACTGCAAGGCAAAAATGTCTCTTAATTTTGGGATCCAGTTTCCATGTGAGCTGAGCTCCTCAGAGTTGTGTCTCCAGGGAATCATCCCAGCTCCTCTCTGTGTAAGGATGGCTGCCTGGAGATGATGTATCCCTGCTTTGCAGCCTGCCTGGCTCCACATGCTGCTCCAGGTTCCTGTCATCTTGTTATTCCTTAAGCACAGCAGGGCAGGCAGAGCGTGCTGTTCCTGCCAGGAGCGTGGGCAGAGCCCCAGGGATGGGGCTGGCTGATCCAGGACTGCTCAGAGCTTGGCTGCCTCTGCCTGCACCAACTCCCACATGGGATTTCCACCTGTTCTGCTTCCCCCAAGTGTCCTGGCACCTCCTCCTGTTGTGTCTTGGAGCTCATGTGTGCCCTGAGCTCAGTGCTGTGAACACTTGGTATTATTTTTAGTGTTTTGAGCTGAAGAACACCAAAACAACAACTTCCTGAAATCCCAGGGAGTATCACCTCAGGCCCAAGTGAGAGAGCAGCCAAATATGTGTGTGAGACACAGAATGTGCTTCATTCAGGGAGCAGGAGTACAGCAGGTACAGAATACTCTGTCCCCATTTTAGGTGACCAGAAATAGTTTGAGGCCTTGTCCAGTTGTGGATCTTTGCTGCCATAACACCTCCAAACACCTCTCAGAATGCTGACAATACAGGAATTAGTGCAGGGTGGGCAGGGGGTTACTCAACCCAAACTGCAGCTACTCTGTAGAACTCATTTCCTCTGGGTACAGTGGCAGCCACAGACGGGGTACACACTACAGTAGGGACTGAATAAACGTGCACTTGGGTTGTGCTTCTTCTTAAGGGTGGGAAGACAAAGGAACAAATACTCTCTCCAATGCAAAACTACTTCAGAGGACTCTCTGTTTTAGATGGATGGAAAGCCGTGGTGGGGCATTTTTGTTTTGTGTTACTTCAGTATGCACATTCCTTGGTTGTTGTGTTTTGCTTGGGGTTAGTCACTTCTGCAATAATTTAATTTTCCAGTGTAAAAGCACTTCCTCAGGCAGCTCCCTGATGAAGCCCAAGGCTTGCTGGGCAAACTCAAACCTAAATCTCTGCAACCTGATGGAAGTTCCAGTTTCAGGGCTGTAGTTTTGAGCTAAATACTTTCCCAGGGATTTGGAAGAGTGAGAATACCAAAAGTGGGGCATCATTTTGCATGTCTGGAGGAAGATGCTAACAAGGCCGGGAGAGGCTCTGACAGAGGTTGTGGCTGAGGTGGAGATGGAATCCTCTGGAAAGGCAGGAAAGGAATTACAGGTTGTCTGGTTGGGTTTTGGTGTTTTTTAACACGAGCATGTTGTGATTTTGCATCTGGTTGCAGCGTGTCCCGTTGTGTTTGCAGATGCGGAGGAGCCGCAGAGCCTGGCGCTGCTGAAGCCGCCCCTGTCGCTCAGCCGGCTGCCGGGGCAGAGCGCCGTGTTCCCCTGCGTGGCTTCAGGATCCCCACCGCCCCAAATCAGGTGGACAAAGAACGAGGAAGAGCTTCCCACGGATGGGTGAGTCGTGGCTGACAGCCCTGTCTTTGTGTAAAGGCAGGAATCCAGCTGGGGTCAGGATTTGGGATCAGTGCACCCCTTCCTGCGGGCTTGGAACCTGGAGAGCTCCAAGGCTCCGTGTTGGGATAAGGGAGGTAGTCCAGGAGACTTTGGAACAGTCTCAGGGTATTTTTTTGCAACCAATTTGAAGCCAAGAAATCTTGCCTGAAGCAGGGAGGTTATTAAGAATAGGTTACTTTTAGACTGGCAGCAGTAGAGGCAGCAGTGGGGGGAATTAAGGATACCCCAAGTCATCCTCCTTTTCCTCCAGTATTTTGAGTGTGAAGCCCTGCACTCATTCTTACTGCAGTGGAAATGTCCTCTCTGTGTCAGAATGTCCCACGGGAATTGAAGAGGAAGTGTTTAAAGCAAAATGACACATTTTCTCCTTAAAATAAAATATTAAAACAGTAGGAATGATGGCAAAAAAATCAGTGAGCTTTCCAAGATGTTTCAAGTGAAAACTTATGCATTGTCATTGCTGACATAGTCAGAATAATGTGTAGAAAATCAATATTAAAAAAGCAAAACAAATCTTATCAAGGCCATATTTGTCCATATAATGAACACACTTCCTAGAACCAAGATTGCAAACAGACATTTGAATGTTTTCCATCTTCCTCGAAGTCAGCAGTGAGATTAATGGGGAGCCAAGTTAATCATGGAACAAGAAGAGGTAAATTGTGGTGTGGCTGACATAGAAGACAGTCAGAACAATGTTCAAGTCTCTGCAGCACCAGGGATATAATATATCTCTTTTTTGGCAACTCTTACATTAAAAGAATCCAGGGACTGGTAATTTGAACTGTCTTTGATGGGAGGCTGCTGTGGGAAATGACAAACAGCCCCTGAGAGATGGTGCTGTGTCTGTGTGAAGGCACATGATTTAAATTCAGAGTTTTTTATAAATATAAGAACTCACTCCCCCTACGAAAGCCCGTGCAGACTCATTAGAGAAGCACAGTCACATGGGGTGAAATGGCAGAATAAATGTAAGATCTGAATTTTTCTCTTGTATGTAAAGTGATGTCATGTCACGTCTTTAGGAAGTTTTGCTGCCCTATCCTTCTCTAGGTTGTGACAAATTCAGGGCACAGAGAGGTTAAAGCTCTCCTTTTATTTTCTTGATTTTTGAGACATATAGCCCAGTTTTTCCCACCGCTGAACACAGTGCTGTTAATTCCCTTTGGAATTCTCTTCCCTCATTCCATGAGGTTACCATGATAACTTCTTAGGGCTTCGCAGGTATTTTCTCTTTCTCATAATTCAGAGTGAGTTCTGGAGGGCTGGAGCATATAATGAGTAAATATACTTGATCCTCAAATGTACACAATTTGAACCAAGTCTAACTTGATTTTTTTAGTTTTTAGTATTTTGGAGCTTTGTTACAAGAACAGGTTCCATTTGATGTTTTTCTTCTTGCAACACTTAGCTCTTCTTTTCTTAAAGTGAAACATGTGCTCATTGTAGGCTTGAGTTTTAAGATAGGTAAAGGTAGAAATTTGATCTTTTTCCCCTCCATGGGGTAAACTTTTTTCATTGTTCCTCCAAGTGATCAAACTGAGCCAAAGCTCCTGAGTCTGCTGCTTGTGACTGTGGCTGAAAAGGGCAGAGATTCAAAGAGCAGAGAACAGAAACCTCTTAAACTCCATTTACCCTCCAGCTATTGTGTTATTGGTGTGAATAGAATAAATGGAAAATCTCCAGAAATTAAGATTCTTTGTTGGAGAAAAGCCTGAAGTTACTGTTGCTAAATAGCTACCTTAGCTTGTTATGCACGGTCTGTTAATGTAATTACAAATTAAATCACATTTAATTTGTATTAAAATCCCCTTTTGATATAAAAGTATGACTTTCTTAGAGCGGCTTTTCTTTATCCCAAGGAAAAACTGATTCTTTTCATCTGGGCAGATTTTCTGCCTGGGAAAAGCTCTGAAATCCCAGGTTTGTTTATGCATATCCCCACCTCAAAGATTAACATACATATGTGTAGGTATAGCCATTTATAATGGGATTTTTCTGTATGTGTCTGGGCTTAGGAAACAAAACTCAGCATGGACAGGTTATTCCTAATTCTGACCCCTTGTTAGAGGATTTTACACAAAACCTTATTTTTACTTTTGTCATAACTGTGATAATTAATTAATGCAAAATAGAATGTTTTCCTTTCAAATTGTATTCCTAAGAAAAATATGGAGAGGAGCCTGTATTTATAGGAAAATATATTACCTTTAAGGATAGGGAGTGGTGGGATTTTGATATTAAATACTTGTTGTAAGATCTGGAGAAAAGGGAAGGTGATTAAATTTGATGGATTATTTGTTGAAGACTGCAATAAGATTTATGTTAATGGATAAATATGAGTAAACTTGAGCGATGGCAGCCTTGGCAGTTGTTCAGACAGTCTGTAATGCAATATATTGTGAAATGAGTCGCTGTGATAAAATACTTTCCAAATTAATTGGCGTGTGAGAGAGGGAAGCTTTGAGTGTTGGTTGAGAAACGAAAGTTAGCTCAGTGCTCCAAGTTTCCATTGGAACAAGGCTCTTAGAACTCCAAGGAATCCTTCTGACTCACTAACTTGAAGTTTTTTAAAGAAATCTGGTGGACAGACTGCTGACTTCTTGGTTCTCCATAAAGAATGCAACTAAAGACTAAAGCTTTCCCTTGAATTGGTTCTCTGGTCCAGCTTGTAATCTTCATATTTTATGGTTTTCCCAAAACTCCACTGTCTGTAAAAAAAGGAAAGGACTAAACCCTGCTCTAGATTGAGATGTAGCTTCAATTTGGAGCTCCAAAATCCAAAAGGATGTTCCAGCCTTGTATGTGATCCGTGGTGGAAGATGGGTCTTTACCCTTGGCGCATGGACAGACATCATCCAGGGGCTCAGCACTGGGAATGTCCTTCTGCTTTTCCAGCTGTGTTGGCTCCATGGACTCTGAGTCAGTAGTAACTCTGCCAGGAATGTGGAGAATGCTGAGGGAAATGGAAGGAAGCAGGAAAGGCACTGAAGTATGAAGTTATTGGAATAAATCTTAGGCCCTTTGTGGAAAACTTCTTAAAGTCAAATCTGTAGTGTCAACATTGCTTGGTACAAAAGTTTAGAATGGAGGTGTATTCAGGCTGAGAAACTCTTCAGGTTTGAGCCAACTTGGAGCCTTTCTTACCTAGTGAATATTTTTATTTCAGTCTCTAGTCTGGCTGAGGAATTCCGCTGTGTGAAGGATCTTCAGCAAGCACAGGAGTCACTTTGTGCTTTTGACAATTCCTAACTTGGAAAGGGAAGTTCCAGGTGGATTTGTCTCCAGAGCTTGGGACACAGGCAATGAGAAATATATGGAAGAAGGTCTCAGTATGTGCTCCAACACCGTATACTGTGTATCTTCATTTATATTGGGACATTTCTGGCAGAGAAGGAGCAAATGGAGGTGCCACAGGTTCTGAAAAAAACTGCAGTATGTGAGATGGTTCATCTGAAACTAAACCATGGAGAGGACTTGAGCAATAACATTTTAATGTCTGTAAAGTCCAGCAAACTCTGCAGCATGTTTGCACTGTTCATTTTAGCAAAATTTCATGTGATTGAAAAACTCCTGCAGAAACATGGTTGTACAGGTAATACTTTCCTACAGTGAGGGGATGACAGCTGAGAGCATTTGGGCCATGTTCATTTCTGCTCTGCTGTCTGTGCTCACATGAATCTGTGATTGTAGGATCCCATCCCTAATGCAGGGTTTTCCTTCGTGCTTCCTGCCGATGTGTGATATTGCCATTATTGCACATCTCTGTCTGCAGGGTTCTGAGTGATTGGTACCAAGTGAATTGCTTGCCCAGCTCAGGAAAGGTTAAGCATAGCAGAGTAATTATGGAGATTTTTCTGCAGTAGATCCCAAAAATAATCTAATTTACTGTCTAATTTTATCTGCTGTACTTACTGAGACAGCAAATAGATTAGAAGATGTTTGGGGAATAGTAATTTAAAAGAAGGAAAAAAAGCCCAAACCTCAGGGTATAACTGACAGTTTGACTACAGTAAATTAATAAAGGCTCACTATATTTTGTGCTAATGAAACACAAAGAGCCTGTGAGTGAGGCATCCGGGGTAACTCAGTAATTGTATGTTCTGGGGGTGCAAGTGAAGGCTGTATGGAATGCATACAAAAGGCTGAAATTTGATTTTCCTCTTCCTTGACATACGAGTGATCAATCTTTGTTGTTTTTTAATGACACTTGAAATTATGTTATCACTTTTATATTAAGCTGATTCTTTGTCTCCAGTGTCTGAAATCCGATTGCTTCACTCTTTTGTGAAAATGCTTCATTGTCCTTACAAAATTAAGACGTTATGCTTTATTACAAAAGCAACTTTCCTTTAAGTGCAGGATTTCTCCACAGCTGATTCATAGAGGGAATCACCAAGGAGTCTGGCAGATTGTTTTTTTCCATTAAACTTCCACTGAATCACCTATTAGGAAATTGAACTCAACCCTTGGTTTTCTGGAGGAAAATAATCAAAGGGAATATAAACATGGCACATGTTGAGCTGGCTGAACAAGAGAATTCCCATAAATATTCCGATGCTACAAGTAGTTTGTGAGATCCCCAAGAACAAACTCAAGTGACAACGAGGAATAGTTTTTAATAGTTTTAGTAACATCTTAACTGCCATCGTAACTTTCCCAGAGGTTGGCAGTGGGAAAGGAGCATCCTAAGGCACATGTTGCTTTTAGAGGGTAACAGCAGATATCCTGGAAAAGGCATTAATGTCCTCAAAATGCCACGGACATGCTGATGGCCTTTGATCATTCCTTCAGGACGTGACAGTTGCAGTTCTTGGGGCACAGCTCCTTCCCTGCTCCATGCCCTGCTGTCCCTGGCAGATCCAGCTCCCTGCTTTCATTCCAGCCCTCAGCACATTCTCTGCTGCAAGAACAAAAAGTCAAAGCAGCTCTTTTACATAATAAAAGAAGGCAGAAAATTTCATGGATGGACGTGTCAGGGTTCAGGCTTGTCTTACTCCTGTTATTTTCTTTAGGCCTGGTTTTAGAGCTTGTCTGATGTGCCATTCCCACGCAAGCCTGAGACATTTTTCCCAGCATTTGGGAAACTCTTAGTGTGATTTTTCAAACTCATATCTTCACTCAAATTTCCTGTACTTCTTCCAAACCAGCCTTTCCATAGTCCTGATGTTTCTAGCAGGAACAGTATGGCTTTTCTTACAGAACACCGAGATAGGGACATCTCTTTGGATGCTTTTAACATTTAATGCCAATTATTGTTTTGTTTGCTCTGCTTTTAAATGTATTAACCAGAAATTTGACCAGCAGTTACAGCAGGATAATAAATCAATATTTGTCTGATAAATAATAGTGTGAGATGAGGTAAAAGTCTGTGTCCCAACAATTTACCTGTCCAAGCAGGTCAGAATTGGTTCTACTGTTGTAATTCTAGGAAATTTTCCAATGAAGAAAGCACCATGGTTAATTTTTGGCCATTCCACTGGACATTCCAAATAGAAAAAAATGCAATTGTTGTAATGTTTATGTATTGACAGAATTCAGTCCCTTCCTGTCCACAAGCCATGGTTTGAGATGCCAGGCAGGAAGCCACCAGGTTCCCTTCCCTTCCCCCAGACTCTTCCTTTTCCAGCTGCAAATAAGAATGGCTCTGGGTCAGCATCCAGACACAACTTGTTGCCCTGGCTTAAGGTTCTTGGCATCTTATTGGAAAGTGTTTTGATATTTTATGTGGAAACTTTGAGTGTTGAAGGAACTTGAAAAAGTTGTGTAGAAATTTGTATCGGGGAAGGGGCAGTGATGGCTGCAGTGGGAGGAGGATGTGGCTGGAATCCGAGGGTGCTGCTCTGAGCATGAAGTGCCACCTTTATCTGCCCCATTTAGCAGCAAAAGCAGGTAGATTGTAAGGGCTGGATTAGAAACCCTTCCCCATCCTTTGCAAGTGAGAGGGGGAAGTTCTGTACAGACCCTTTTGGCACCTAATGAATCTGTATTTTGAATTTCTTTTAACCTCTATCTTATTCTGAAGTATTGAATCTCTGAGATGGCTTTCCTTTTCACAGAAATTCAATTCCTGTACATTGTGTAATGTGCATTGTTGTCCTTGTGTTGTAAAGGCATAGTCTCTCCTGTTGTATTTCCCTCAGCTTTCCAATCAGTCATTAGAGCTGGGTCTGCAAAATCCCTTTTTTTAAAATTATGTGATTACTATACCTCATTTTCTTCAGTTCTGGCTGCTCTTGACTAAGTACCTTGGATCACATTTAATAAAGAACAGGTGAAGCTGCAAGTGCAAAAAGATGAGCTGCTCTTGTGGAATTGATAGGGTCGAACCTAATTTTCA
>VRYO01000100.1:19090597-19141938 GCA_009812075.1 Sialia sialis | reverse complement strand
CATGTCCATGTCCATGTCCATGCAGTGACCCTGTTCCTGTGTGTGCAGGTCTGGCCGGTTCCAGCTGCTGGCTGGGGGAATCCTGGAGATCCGGGACGTGGCTGAGTCCGATGCTGGGACGTTCACCTGCATCGCTGAGAGTGGCAACGACACCCTGGAGGCCCAGGCAGAGCTGGCAGTCCAAGGTGGGTCAGAGATTTTAATTTTCACAGAGAACACTTCTCCAGATGGCTAAGTACCATGTTTATTCCTTGATTCTGTGCCCTCTTAAAAACCAAGCCCCCTCCGGTCCTGTTATAAGTATTGTTACTCTGATTTGTTATTCAAAAAGTTTATAATTTCCTAAATAGCCAAATGAGCAGTGTGCTTCTGTACAACCTGAGAATGCTTTAAAGCTGCTCTATCTGCTGCTGTTGTGTTAAATGTGGGGGATGTCACACGCTTGAAGAAGGGCCAAGGCCACAGTGTGGCTGACCCATCTGAAAGTCAGCTTGTAGTACTGCAACCTGGTTGTCTTTGGAAAGGATGTCTCTAATGTATTTTTCATAATCCTTAAATATGTTGTTGGTTTCAATGAGCTTGCAAGAAGATAAAACCAGAGATATTTAGTAATATGCTGGTTTATTGTGTGTGTAACTGTTTTGCTTACTCTTGTAAGCTATTTTTACTAGAAAAAGCATTGAAATATTGATAATGTAGCTTTAAAAGCATCTTACTATACATAAAAAAGTAAATGAAACAGACTGGGTAAGGAAAGAAAATAGCCTTGGTATGGAGTGGTGAAAAATTCAGGTAAAAGTTTGCCTTCCTTGCCTGTCTCACATTCCATGAGGAAATCTGTCAATTTTTACAGTTCTTTCTCTGGAGTTTCATGGCATATGCAGGGTCCATATAAGAACTTTTTTTTTTTTGCTGTGGACTGTAGTGCTACAAAGTTGGTCTAAAAAGTAATTCTAAGGGGAGAAATTTATTCACGGAACATCCATAAATGAAGGGTTTTCTAGAGACAAAAGGAAGTGTTTTCTGACCAGAAGGAAGCACTCAGACTCAGTCTAGTCATGCAGAAAATCCCATGTTTTTCTTACCTTATATCTTGGCCAAAAGAATACATATTTGGTGCTCTGGCTTTGGAAATACCTCCCAGCTTTTGAGGCTTCAGAACACTTTATGGTGGCTTCAAACAGCTCACTGTGTTTAATTCAGTTCCAGCCTCTCTATTTCACAGAATTGGCTTTGTGTTTTATGGGCAGTGGCAGCAATTAATAACGTTAATGATATGATGGGATTAGGCAGCTCATGGATAAAGCTGAGAGAAGCCTTAGTGCAGGACATCCAGGCAGGTTACCTGGGGATGAAAGTGAACTGGAGACAACTCTTTTGCTCCTTAGCTGAACCATTGTAAAGGATTTCTTCATTTGAGTGTGAAGATTTAGAATGTGTTCTTGCCAGACCTTCCATGTTAATTTTGTTATACACCTGGCACTGGAAAGAAAATCCTTTATGCTCAAATATTAAAATCTGTTAAAGATTCTGTTCTATGCAATTTTGGATAGTGACATTTCTTACTTCTTAGTTCTAATCTTAATTCTACTTTCTTTGAGAGGTCACTATAGGGAGTAATTGTATTTCTGCATTACTGTAGTTTGGTGCAGGGTTGAATAGCTCGAATAACTGTTACCTGATTCCTGGATCATTTTCTTCTAGATTAAAGAAATTGTCATCTCTCCCCATCTAATAACAGCATGATTTTGCTTAATTTAAGTTCTTTCTGCCATTCTTGGAAATTAGTCTGTCAGCGTTTCAGACAAGAAATCCATTTTTTTGGCTACTAACTCCCATCTGTATTTTTCTGCAGCTCTCCTTGAAGCCCCTTTTTTTTTTTTTTTCTAAGAGGTTTCACTCTGTACTGGGGGCTGTGCTCAGGCAGCAATCTTTTTCTTTCTAATAACATTTCCCCATGGCAGTTTAGACATGGAATTCTGTGCCAAGGGAGATGATGCCATTGCTTGGCAGTGTTAGGGCAGTGAAACTGGAGAGGTGTTCCTGTGGCTGTCTCTTGACTGAGACTTCCTGGGCTGACTCTTTGCAGGCAGAAACAGGCTGCTTTATTCACTTGTAAGTTTGACTTGTGCGTGGAATGCTCTAAAAGGTCACTTTGCTCCGTGAGCTTTTCTGTGTCCTCTGACAAGGATCCAAAACCCTACAAGCAAACGAGTGTCTCTGGTGTGGTGCTGGCCACTGGAATCCTCCATGGCAGTGGGGATGAAATTCCTGACCATCCCAGAGGGAAGGGGCCCTCGGGTGTCACACTGAGGCTGTGCTTCAACTGGCAGGAAAATAGCTGAGTTTAACTGTGGCTTTGTGTAAGGGACGAGGGATGTTGTGTGGGAAAGCTTATTCAAACTTTACATGGGACTGGACAGCCACCAGTCCTGGGAGTTCCTGGGGTGTTCTCTGTTTCTTTTGGTACCATTTTCAATTGGGTTAAGCAGTACCTTCAGTGGGGACACTTAAGGATATCACCAATTTCACATACCTGGAAATAGTTGAACCCCTGTGCCATAAATAAAAGGTGCTAGAGGAGCCTTCTATTGCCCTAATGTTGGGTTTAAAAAGTGATTGGGATTTGTTTCCCTACATAGATCACAGAAGGACTGAATCAGGAAAATGACCTTTAACTTGACTAGAAAGGTACTAAAGAGTCCAGAAGAACACTACACAAATTTTTGTCCTCAGTCTCTTTGTCTGCTTTGTGTATCTGGGAGGTAGAGTCAAGAAGCTTCCTTAACTTTGTGAGGAAATTTTGGCTGCCCTGTTCCTGGAAGTGTCCAAGGCCAGGTTGGACAGGGCTTGGAACAGCCTGGGTCGTGGAAGGTGGCTCTGCCCATGGCAGGGGTGAATGTGATGACCTGTTGGGTCCCTCCCCACACAAACCATTCAGTCATATGTATCTGCACATTGGAGATTTCATGGACCCACTGGTCACACACTGAACCTTTGCCTGCTGCATCTGAGAAGTGGTTTAATGTGGAAGAGAGCAGGGAATGTCCCAGGGAAAGCCTGTGTGGCTGAGGGAGTCTCAGCTCCTAAAGTGGACATTGCTGAATCTCATCCACAATTGATGTGGGGCTAAACACTGAATGGATAAAAGGTATGTGTGCACCTTTGTACCCAGAATATCACAGAATATGGAAAAGGGACCTCCTGGGTTTTCCCTGGGTGCAAAAGCTGGTGTCACCCCAGTCCAGGCCAAGCAAGGGCAGAGCACTTCCCATGGTGGAGGCAAGAATTTGGTGCCTGAAAAAGTCACCTGTCTCTTGGCTGGAGTGACAGTGCTCTCCCCTCACTGTGGGTGCTGCTACGAGGTTATTTACAGCACCTGTAATGAATTGAGAGCACTGGAAAAATTTGTTTTGCTCTTCCCAGCCATGAAAGAATCTGTAGCATTTCCCTCAGATAAGAGTGGGAAGTGATGACAGCAGAGATGGGGAAACAGGTAGTTAGAGTATTTAATCTGCTCGGCTTGGAAGAGCCAGAGTGGCAGGTCAGTACTGGGAAGGTTACGAGTTCAGCCTTCATCTGGGCAATAAATCAAAGTTATAACTGTGCCCAGGGGCTGGGACTGAGTGAGGTCACCACAGGGGCTTCCTGTGCCCTGCCTTGGTGCTGGCGTGGGGACCAGCAGCTTAGGGGGACTCTCTCTTGCTGTTGAAATATTTACTGCAGTTAATAATAGACCAGAGTCATAAACAAAAAATTCCATTGTCATTCTCCAATAAAATGGCAGGCTCTCAAGTAAATAAATCCCTGTGTTTGTGGGAGATGAGTGAGAATAGTCTTTGCTGGTTTTTGTTACTACCTTTCAGTGAACTTTTTGGAATAGCAGAAAGTCAATTTGAGTTTTCTAGGACAACATCTGTGTCTGATAGTGTATCTTGAGTGTTAAGCATTAAATGTCTCACTGTGATAATGTAACTAAATTTAAAAAGAAAACAAGAGATGCTTCTTTTGGTGTATCTGTAATGATAGATCAGAGATCGCATGTGGTAATGGACTGCTCATGGCCTTGTTCATACTGCCAGAGCAAATCCTGGGAAAATCCAAACGTAGAAGTGTTTTGATGGAATTGTCTGCTTTGTGCTTTAGAAGGAAGTCTGGACATGTTTTCAGTAGAACTGACAAGGCTTACAGCACTGGCAAAGCCTTATTCTGGCAGAAAAGAAATATTTTGGAGTGGTGGTCCTGCAGTGTCAGGGAAGAGTGATTTCTGTGTTCCAGGGTGGTTGGTTGGCAGGATTGCCTCACCTTGATTTTCCTGTTGCCTTTGCTCTTGCTGGGATGGGGTCTTAAAAAACTGGCTTTAAAACTAGTTGTGATTATATATCTATTAACATATGGATTGTTATTAAAATAAAATGAGAATATGCCAGGATGTGTGAGGCACATCAAGACTTGGTTTAAAACAAAACCAGGACAGCTGCAGAAGGAAGAGCCTGAATGTGAAGAGCCCTGGACTTGTTGTCCAGTGTTCTCTGGAGCAGCTGCTTTGATAAAAGCTGATGCCATCCTGCCCCAGAAATTGTAGCTGTTTGCAAAGCCCATTAAGTCCTGCAGCAGCAGAGTAATATGTCTGGGTAACTCTTATTTTTGCATTAAGCTTTCATTATTATTGGAAACAATTCCAGGGAAGAAATTTGAGCCTCACTGAAAATTGCTCAGACCTTTCTCATACGTTCTAGATGATCTTCATCGATTTCCCTCTCTAATTAAGCTCATTGCTGTATTTGATAATGGGCTGCTCCTCAATTTGAGATTCAGGAGGTGCTGTGTGAACCTGAAGCTGTCAAAGGCTCACATGGGGGACAAAGTATTGTCCTTTTTGAGGGGTCTCAGAATGTGCTGCTTGGGGAAGCTCTTGGAAGTAATAACAGCACCTTGGCTTAATAGGAGTTATTTCTTGTCCTGAAGCTATAATGAGTAATTAGTGACGTTTTTTCTGCAGCAATGCAAACAAGGGCAGTGAGTCCAGGAGTCTGGTGTGGGGAAGACGGATGAGCTGAACTCCCTGGAATCTGGGTCTCTACCACTGCACTTCACTGTTTGTCTGAAAAGGCTTTCTGACAGTCCTCACTGTTGCTCCTCAGTGAAGTTTAATGTGAATGAAGTTCACAGTTTACGTGTAAATTCAACTAACTGGTAATTTTTGCCTCTCACATTTGTATTCAAGGCAAGTGTTGCTGGTGGAAAAGTTATAAACAGATATTCAGGTACATGGGAGAGGAAGGACAGGGGAGTGTTCAGATTGTACCTTGAGACCAGAAAAGCCCATCTTCAGAAGAGGTGTAATTTTTAATACTAAAGGTAAATTTCCCCAAAATCTTGCAAAAGTCCACTCTGTGTTCAGGACTGTCATCTGGTTTCTGTTCCACGAGGCTTGGGCTCAGCAGAATCTCTGCTTTTCCTGCTCAGTGTCTAAATCTTGTTCTGTAGCTGGACTGCTGTAAGTTTGTGGGTTTTTTGGTCTATCTTGATGTTTTTCTGTGACCAGGAGGAGCATTTGTCCAGCCCTTGACACGTGGAAGAGAGGTTCTCAGTGAGGGCGCCAACATTTGTTTTCTTCAACTGTATTTCCAAAAGTCACTAATGGAATTTAAAGGAGGATTCTCTGGTAGCAGTGCAGATGTTCAACATTGCATGGTGGTGTCAGAGAAGAGTTGTGGGAGAAGCTCAGGGGAGCCCTGGCAGGCCATGATCTCTGCCTTGCTGTCACATTTGGGGTGAGCAGGCACTCGACAGCTCCGGGCTGGGAAGGTTTTCCAGCTTTTCCTGGGGTGGAGGCTGAGCAGGGGCAGCTGCTGTGTGTGCCTTGTGCTGTGTGTGGGGTCAGTGGCATCCCTGTGGCCAGGAGAAGGCTGGGATGATCCCAGGAAGATCCTGGAGGGATGGTGTGGTCTCTGTGTGAACCATCCCCAGGAACCATGGGGTGTGCAGGGCCCAGATAATCCTGCTGCAAGAGAGGCTCTTCTTCTTAGAGAGTCTCTTTTCCAAAGGCCTGACAACATTTTATCATGAGGTTCTTGTAGTGAAACATCTGGAATTCCCTGGGCAGTCTCATTATATCAGGAAAAGTTGTCTTTGTATTACAGAGGTGCTGCAGAGCTTCCACACAGATTTTTGTGATGCTGAAAAAACAGTTAAAAACAGCCCTCAAATGGTTAGGAGTTAATGAGGACAGGGATGAGATCCTTTGGGGTGGGTGTCCATAATAGAATAGTGTGTAGATTTAGGAGGAAAAATCCAGAATTGCACATGCCAGGAAGATGAGGTACATGTGGAATTTAAAAAAAACACCAAAAAAAGCTTTGTGATATATATAAAACCCATTAGGAAAGACAAAACCAAATTATTAGTAACCCATAGAATTTGCACAAATGGTTTTTTCCTTGTAAATGTTCTTGAGGAATCCTTGGGGATAATGAAAATGTTGCTAAATTAAGCAGCAGTGTCTTAAATATCTACAATGTCGAAACTGATATTGAACTGAGGGAATTGTAAAGGCTGGTTTCTATTTCAGCCAGAATTTCTAATAAATGAGGATCATATTAACAGGGGTTTGAACCAGCTGCTGCTTTAGGGACAGAAATCCTTTTCCCCAAAATGACTTTTAAAACAGTAAGCTGAGGCTGTGCCTCAGACAGGCAGTTACAGGAATCTTTTTGCCCAAGATTCATGTTTAGGGGTGGGATTTTTGTGGGTCTCCAAAGTAAAAATGTACTTTTTAGTTTGGAACAGGCTTTGCCTAGTGCAGCATTTACTCTTGTTGCAGTGTGTTTTTCACACAGTGCTGTAGGAAAGGTAAGCCTTGCTGGCTTGCAGTCCCAAGTGTTCTTGGATGCTTTTAAGGATTCAAGGATACAGTAGATGTATGTACTAGAGATAAGCCATAGGGGTTTTAATACTGCTTTTATTCCCCATCAAAAGGAGATGACAGAATTTCAATTGCAAACTAAAAGCTGAAAGGTTCAGTAATAATTTTTCAAGTTACGCATGCCAGAGACTTCCAGGAAATGTGAAGGTGTGAACTAAGCAGCTCATTAAAATGCCTTTTGCCTCCAAGTGAGACTCTTCTTATAGGAGTTGTGCCCTAAATGGCGAGTACTTCTCTGGTCATCAGGGTCATCCTTCCATTTTAATTGGTTGAATCAAGCTTCAAGTTTAATTTTTGATTTTATGGTATTTAATTTTTTTTTTTCCATTTCAGCAGAAACTTTTGCACTGTGTTCACACCACCAAATTTCGTAAATAAAACTGAGGGTCATGTTAAAGTGGAAATGCTGAGGAACACCATACACCAATCAGTCTTGAGAGAGAGCCCATACCATAAAGTGAACATAGACTTTCTTTCAAGCTAAATTTTTATGATGGTAAAGCTGACTCTCATCCAGCAGATAATTGATTTCTCTAATGGGAGCCAGATTATTGCCATTACTGGATGTCTCATTATCCAAACTCTAGTCCTTGGCAGGGAAGTTTCTCCTGAAGTTACAGAGATGAAACAATCCAGTAATTTGTGGGAAGGAGGAGGGCTTTTATCTGTGGTGGCTGATTCCCTACGCAGTCTTGCAGTTAATTAGTTTGTCTTCGTGAGAAGAATAATTTAAAGGAAAACCACAGTGGAGTTTGGGTTCCTGGAGTAAACAAGGTTTGGTTATGATGCCAGTGGAAGTTAAACACTTTGTGTTCTGGAGGAGATGGGAAGCCTTGGAGGCAGCTGTGAGCTGCCTAATAAAGGTGTTTTATGCTCCTCAAGGTGCTCTCTCCAGAGGGGTGCTGGGGGCAAGCCCAGAGGGAAATGGAAACAGGATCCAAGATACAAAAGGAAACCAGCCTCAAAGTGGGCTGGTTAATGGTTAATAAAAGGAAAGTTATTTTTATATTGAATATTTTTCTAACCAGTCCCGAATTCTGGCAGCTGTTTGTTTTCCAGTGCTGACTCAAAGGTTGCACCTATGATCTTTTCTTTTTCACATCCTTAGGAGCTTTAATGTAGTCTCAGTATAACATGAAAGAAAGCACTTTGCAGGTGGGGATACAAATTGCTGCACTGTGGTACCTCAAAGCACCCTGTGCTCTGGAAATGCCACTCCCCAGGTTGTCTGTGCCTCACATCAGACGGTTTTTGTGAAAACAGTTTGAATAAGAGGGGGTTTGTGCTCATCCTGAGTTGCAACACTTGGAAGGTCCCCTGGAACCTCCCCATCACTGATAGCTTAATGCACAGAATGTGGGATTGCTCAGGATTTCTCTTTGTGTTGCCTGCAGTGGGTGTAGACATACAAGTTGCAAAACCTTCCCAAAAGTGCTGCTTGTCTGTCAAGGGCTGGATCAGCAAGCACAGAGAGCAGTTTCCTTAGGCAGGACAATGTATTTTTTCCATAGCAATGTGGCAGAGTGGAATGGGACTTGAAGGAGATGCAACAGTTTGCCTTTGGAAATAATTCTGTAGCTCAGTGAGCTCTGTAGTGTTTTGGAGCTTCAGCTTCAAATTCCTGCTCTTTGTTTATCCTGAGGGAGTAATGTTCATGAAAGACCCTTGGAACCACAGGGCAGTCAGGGACACCTCAGTGCCCAGCAGGGTCATGGAACAGATGCTGCTGGGAACTGCAGTGAGGCACAAGAGAAATGGGAGGTGAGTCAGGGAAGAGCAATGGAATCATCTGCCTGGGCTTGTGGAAGCATGGCACCCTGTCCTGGGCAATCCCATCTCTGGAGAGTCCTGGATTTGGTGCATGTGAGGAATTGTGGCCAGGCTCTGGCTCAGGGAAGCTCTGGCTGCCCTGTCCAAGGCCAGGCTGGACAGAGCTCTGTGGAGCTGGGATTAGCCCCTTCCCCACCACCCCATGGCTCTGCTGTTGGCACAGGGAAGAACCAAAGAGGCTGGAGCAAAACTTAAAATGCATCACTTCTCTGTACTGAAATTCTCCTTTGAGCTGAGTTTATAACTGCTCACGGCTCTGAGCTGAGTCAGGGCTGCAGAACAAACATTTCACTAAATTCTAATGATTTACTATAAGCTGCCACGCTTTGGGGAGAATCTTTAAAATATAATTTTGCCTTTCCTTTCCCCTTTGGGCAAATAATTTTTCTTCAGCTTTTCCAGTATATGTATAATTAATAACTTTGTTTACTGACAATGTCAACACTAACATAGCTCTGATTTATAGTCTTTATCTTTTGCCTGTTTCCTGTAGCACATCCTAAGATGCCAGATGGAGATGAAACTGTATTTTAGGAAGGTGCTTCCAGTGGCAAGATAGTAGAAAAATCAGAGTTTATGACCACTATCCTGTTATGTTCTGCTGGCTGCAGAAGAAACCATAAGGCTCAAATCACCGTGCTTCAAATAATTAGCTGAAACTTTGGTTTGCTCTCTGGGAATTTGTGTGGAATGGGAAAGGAACAGAACCACTGGAGGCTTTGTGTGGCTGGGGAGGAATTCAGTTCCTTAAGCTCAGATTTCTGGGGCTGGAGCAGCTGCAGGCTCTGTCCTCAGCACTGGCTGTGCTTTTGCTTCCAGTCACACACTCAATCTGCACGGTGCATGCTTCTTGCTCTGCTAATTTGCTTAAACGATCATTAGTGTGATTAACCATTAGAGCAGTGATTTCAGAGCTCCTGATCTCCCTGCTGCTGCTGTGGATTGCAGCTGCAATGGTCCAGGCAGACATGTGGAGCATTGGGAGCAGGAGAAGCCAGGGTTTGTTAACTCGTGTAAAATTCCCCTGGGTGGGAGCAATGCTGGAGCACAAGGAAAAAAAGCTTTTATGGAGCCTCCAAAGGGTTTCCATGGACTGCTGCTGCTGTTACCAGAGCTCTGCATCATCACATCAACCACAGTCATGTTAAATCAGGACTTTGAATACTTGGGTAGAGGATTGTGGATTCAAATATTACTCTGCTTCTCTTGGAAAACTGGAACTTGACTTCTTTGGTTTCACATGGGATTTAATTGTTGATTGTTGTTTTCCAGAGAAAAAAGAAACTTCTTTGAAGTGCAGGGAGAATGTTACAGATTAAAGGGAATTGTTTGAATTTTGGATGTGGCACTTGGGGCTGTGGTTTAGTCATGGATCTGGCAGTGCTGGGTTAATGGTGGGACTCAGTGATCTTGGAGGTCATTTGCAACATAAATGATTCTTTGGTTCTCCTGGAACAGCTCCGATGGGTAAAACGTCACTTTGAAGAGCATCTTTCCCTTTAGGGATCCATTGCTGTACCACCTTGTTAAAAATACTGTTCTGAGATAGTCTTTTAGAGTTATTGACCAGTGTTTTTATCAGGAGGCCCCTTTGCCTCTGTTAAAGTGGTCACTGTTAAATTTACTAATTTGAAATCCGAGTACTGGAGACTCTTAGAACTCCCTAATCTATTATCTGTTACTAATTTGTAGTTTAAAGATGTGAATATCCTGCAGCTTGTTTCTCTTTGAGAGAAAAATTCTTTTCTAGAATATCACAAACTTGAAATCTTAAAAACTTCCTTGGATTTGAGGTGTGCACTTGATCCATAATACTTGTCTCAATTTATTTGCCTTAAGGAACCCAAATTACTGGATTTTATCTAAGAAAAAAGAGTTACTGGGAGTCTCTGCTTTCCTGAATTCCCATTCTGAATTCCTGCTGCTATCACTGGCCTCATGTGCTGGGCCAGATTTCAACAGAAGAGATTGTAAAGGCAAATTTGTATCTGTGCAGTGTGGGATTCTGCCTTCAGTAATTCTGGAAAGCCTAAAGATTAATTAGAAGGTTTTTATGCAGTTAAATGCGGTTTACAAGATTACTCCAAGTTTATTTTCCATCTTTCTATACCTTAGTGTGGTGAGAATCCATTTGAAGATGAAAAAAATGTCGAAGGGAAATGAGGATGTCTCTTGGTAGAGTGTCCCCAGAGCTGTTGCGTGGTGACACCCAGGCAGGGCTCAGGGACAGGGAATACTGCAGGATCCTGTGTTCTCACCGTGTCCACAGGCAGATGGCTGAGGAGGTTTCAGTAAAGGGTGAGCACAGCTGTCATTTCCCCTGAGTGATGTCTTGTTCTGCAGGCAGATTGGGGTTTCCTCAGTGGCTTCTCCATTATTTATCTATCCCACATAGATTTCTTTTCTATTATTCCATTTTCCTCTCCCACTCCCCCATGTAAACATCTTGTATCCCCCTCATCCCGCGCCTCTGAGAAGAACAGAACCTTTTTTCTTTATTTTGTGCCAATCTGTTAAATGTATTTGCTTTTTCTTTTCCCAGCTTTCATGGGGAAGGCTGAGCCAGTCCACCCTTATTCCTGCCCGATGCCAGGCATATTTATCTGGGCTTTTGAGTCCTTTGAGTTGTTTCTTTTCAGGCTGCAGAGTCTTGTTTGCTTGTTCCTTACACGGAAGCTGTTATTGAAGTGGGTTGTAATTAAGGTTATTTTTGGGATTTGTAAATTAGAAGGGACTTTGATGTGAAGATGGGCCTGCATTCACTGAGCTGGAAAGGAATTGGAATTGATGTGTAAAGCCAGCCTGCAGGATTTGTGTCATTACAAAAGACAAAAACATGGAAAAGCAGTAACTCTCTATATTTTCTTTTGAACTTGATCAGGAAATAGCTATCTTTTTTTAGTGCCAGGATGTACCTGGATCTGGCAGCAGTTATTGGTGAACATGAGAGGAGCTGAGTTGATCCCATAAATTATTTTTGCTGTTCCCAGCTCTAGTTTGTCTTTTCACCAAATGATCTGGGGCAATCTGTATTTAGTGAGCAAACAGCTTAACATTTGAAATGATGTTAAAATGTGTGTCCTTCCTGGCCTTTGGAGATCCTCAGTCTGCAGCACACAAATGAAGCCCCCCCTGTGAGGGCTGCACTGGGAAATACTAAAAGATAAGGGATGTCAAAGCTTGCTGTCTTTAATTTGTCACATCTTCTTTCCCCTTCTTATGGGATGGAATTAGGAAATTCTGAAGTGTGTGTTCTCCTGCTGTTTCTCCCCAGGATCTCACTGCCTTGTGCACTGCACAAACTTCACAGTGCTACTTTATTGAGAAAATACTCAATATTTGATATTTTTCCTTATTCAGGGGATGGTCCCATGGTTTATTTATAATGCTCGGTTCAAATCCATATTTATTCCTGTTTTGGCATTCAGCTCCATGGCACTTGAATCATTCATAACTACTAATGAATGTATTTTTGCTCTCTGCTGAAATGAAGTGGCATTGAATCCATTTTAAAAATTGACTGGGACACAGAAAAATTAAGAGGAAATGTATCCAGCTGTTTTAGTACCCAGTTTGAAACATTTCAGCATTGATTTTCCAGAATTTACATCCCATAATCTGCCCCTTCAAAGCTGTGACTGCCCTGAAGAAGGGGCTGACAGGCTGCAGTCACCTCTCAGATGCTGGATTTGCTCCATAAACATCAACCCAATCCCACCAAAGAGGGAAGGGCCTGGGATTCCAGGACCATTCATTCCCTCTTCATGGTGCCTTTGCAAGGCTGCAATCCCTCTCTGCTTTCCAGGCATCTCCCTGGCATCTTAGACAAAGGTAACAGTTTCATTATTATTACTTTTTAATCTTCGCATCTCAAAATTATTTTGACAGTTGTAAACTTAGGATTTGAGGTTTTGAAAGACTCAAGAAAATAACAGTGTGCCATATTCCCAATTTGTCCAGTTATAAAGTACTTCTTACCAAGGTCATTCCAGGTGGAGGGAGGACTTGGCCCTATATCCACCATGTGTATCCATATATATCCAGAATAAACATTCCTAAATCCTGAAATAATATTTTATTTCCCCAGTGATTGCAGCAGTGCTGCAGATTCCTCACTAAATAGTCCCAGGGTAGATGGAGGATCCCTGTTGGGGTTTGTTTGGAGGGAGCAGGAGGGATCTAAAGAGACACAAGAGGCAGTGTGTGGGAGCTGGGATTGAGGGATTTGCCTGGAAATAGCTGGAAATGAGAAACATTGTGCTCAAGGCTGTCTGAGGCCTCTTCTCCAGCTCAGCTTTGTGAGGAAAATGAGGGTTCTGGAATTCAATAAAAATTTCATTGCCTTTGGCACTGCTGTAAGAAGTTTAAATTTTGATGAGCGTTCTTGTTATTCTGATGTTTCCATGGTACTTGGAGTAGATTCAGGGTCAAACAGGCGAGATTTCTCCTAGAAGGGCTGGGGAAGGAGAGCTTAGTAAAACAGAGAAATAATGAATGTAACACTTTTACATTATTGATGTCTAGATTAAGGTTTTTACTTCTTAAGATCACCCGAGAAGTTGCTTGGAAGGCTCGCTTTGAATGATAATCAGTAATACCCTCTGATAAGCATAGAGTGAGCTCTGCTTTAGTTTATTACAGTTGATAAGCTTTTCCATGTCATTTGGTTATCTAATTTCCATATAGAAATCTTGTGTCATCTGTTCTTTGTCTGAGATTCTCCTTAACTGGGGAGTTCACCCGAAGAGCAGCAGGTTAATCCCAGCCCGTGCCTCCACAGGTTTTTGTCCTTCCACAGAGGGTGGGCTCAGTCTGAACAAGAAGGAAATAAATCTTTGGTGTCTTGGGTCATGGAGAAGTTTTACTGAGAGCACTGGAGGGGAGGTGACAAGTGCAGGAGGTATTGAGGCCAAAACCCTCCCGTGGAAGGAAATGGGGATCTTTAAATCTGTGCATCTTCATTCCACGGGTGGTTCAAGTTTTCACTTGTGTGTTGTGGGCAAAACACCACAATCTAGGTGAGTGCAGGACCAAATGCTCTTGAGGTGGATTCACAGAACAGTTGGGATTAGAAAGGACCTCTGGAGACCATGCAGTCCATTCAGGATTATCCAGGTGGGTTTGGGATGTCTCCGGGCAGGGAGACTCCACACCCTCTGGAAAGCGGCTCTTCCTCACACTGAGGTGGAATTTGTGATTTATTTTTTATGGCCATTACTTCTCGTCCTGTTGCTGAATACCACTGAGAAGTGTTATGGAAATCTTGGACAAAGGTCGGTGTTTCATCCCTGCAGGGAATAGCTCTGGCACATCTTCCCCTGAGCTCAGAGTGGGGAGAATTCCATCACGCAGCCCTGATCCATGTGGATGCTGTGTCTTGGGGCAACACCCGCGTGGTGTCCATCATCCTGAGACACACAGGAATTCCTTCTGCTGTTCCTACACCTACTGCTGCACCTCTGTGGGGGAACAGCCCTTCCCTGGCAGTACAGGCAGAGGGGCTGGTTTGTTGTGTTTGTGTGGGCACAGAGGTTCTCCAGCCCCAGCTTCCCTCACCCTCTATTCTGGTGGAGCTCAGCACCATCGTGTCACTGAGGGTCCATCCCTGCCCAGCCCTCATCAGCCTCTGCCCAAGCACCAGTGCTCCCAACCCCACACCACAGATAATGGAAAACATGGAGAATCCAGACTCAAACCCAAAATTTAGCAGGGCATTGGGGTTGCAAACTGATGGCCATTTCAAGGTGGTGACATGCATCCCCACCACCAGCATTTAGTTTAGTAGAGGGGGATCTGTGTGATGCAAGTTTGAGGAAGGTTACAAAAAACACAAAGCAAAGGCACAGCCAAAGAGGTTAAACAAAACTGGGCATGTGGTGTTTGTGTTCACAGTGAGTGTCCAACAGCAGTGAAAAGTTACCCTGCAAAGAGAAATGCCCACTTTCAAATCTCCCCAGAGATCTCCTAAGGACAAGGGACAGGAATTATTATTCTCCTGTTAATTTGCAAGTAAATTAATACAAAACTTTCAGTCATTTGCTAATAACATACAAATTTGTGATAGTTTTTTTTTTTCCAAGCCTGTCAGAGCTGGGACATCTGCCAGGGACAGCACAGGGTCAGCACATGATGGAGTGTGAGGAGAAAGGGGTGAGAAGATGGCCTGAAGCAGAAAAGTGAATTCCTGCTGTCTGTGTTCTCTGCAAAATTGGAGGCTTTTGTCTCAAATTGTGTTTTATCTTTTCAAACATAGGGAGCTGGAGGGAGGCTGTACCTGAACTTGCAGTGCTGGTAAAATCTATTTCAGAGCAAACCCCTGAAGTGAACAGTGAGGAATCATCAGGACCAGATGGTCTTCACTCCACATTTCTTGAGGAGCTGAAGTGTGAAATCCTGAGTTCCCAAGAGTGCTGTGTAACCTAGCACCTAAATCAGCAGACTGAAAAAAAATCAGACTAAGGAGATTTGGTCAGTGTGACTTGGGGGTTTTAGAAGCCTTTTGGAGGAGATCTGGGGAATTGTGGATGAGTTAATCTCATCTCTGGACCTGTTAAAACAACAAAAAATAAAATACAGTGTTGATAATGGTTGAATCCATCCGTGTGTATTTTGTGTGGAAAAAGCCACACTTTGTTATGGAGAACCTTTTGTAGGATGTTGCTGCCCTTCCTTCCCCAGAACCCTTCTGACAGTCTCATTCACTAAGAGCCTCGAACACGGGCACTGGGAGTCAGAGTGGATTCCCTCCTGTGGGAAGAAGGGAATCAGTTTATTATTTAATAGGAAATTAGAGGGGGAATAAAGTGTTTTTATCAGTGGAACTGAGTCTGCTCTGCTCAATGTGGAAAAGGGGGGCTGGAGTGTTCTGAGTTCATTGGGGTTGTGGAAACAAATGGTGCTGGGGAAGTGCTTTGGGAACACCTTGTGTGAGGAACATCCAGGTGATTAAATAAATGACAGTGGAGTTGAATGCACTGCACATGGATTATACACAGGGAAATGCAGCTCTGCCAGTTTCTGTAATACAGCCATGGTCTCTGACCTGGGGCTTGGCATGGCCGTGAAATATTGAAGTTGGAAGATGCAGGTCTTTGGAAAACGCACTATCTTAAAAACCAAATGAAATGGTAGGCACTGTTAGGAAAGGAACAGGCACCTGAGCAGAAAAATCATTAGGGAGCTGTCTAAATCTGTGCTGATCCTGGATGTCAGATGGGGCAAGCAGTTCTTGTTCCCTCCTATCTTAAACACAGCAAAGCTCTTAGGTGTAGTAAAGCCAGAGCAGGTGCAGGGTGTATCAGGGATCATGGAGTGGTTTGGGTGGCAAGGGACCTTAAATCTCATCCAGTTCCACCCCCTGTCCTAGACAGGGACACCTTCCACTGTTCCAGGATGCTCAGGTCTGTGTCTGTAAATCAGTTCTGTTCTGTAAATCATGAGTGCCTTGTGGGGAGAAGAGTGGACAGGAATGCTCGTTTCTCTTCATTGGCAAAACCCGAGAGACATCCTGTGGCTGACTGACTCCAAAACACAAAAAAGTTGGTAAATTTTCTCTGGTGGCATCTCATGAAACTCATCCCTTGGAGCTTTAGGGCTGCTGAAGGCTCACCTGGACCCAGAAAGTAGATTTTTAATGGCAAAATGTGACCAGGAACAGAAAACACAAAGATATCTTCTTTTTCTCAGCCAGGAATTGCTCAATGCTGGGAGAATATCCAGAGATATTTGGCTTTTCTTCTGTTCCTTCCCAGACACCTTGGTTGCTGAGTGGCACCGTGTTCCCTTTGTGCATTGGTGTCCCTGGATGTGTCCTGCTCATGAAGAGCCTCTGAGGATGGATTTGGGGGTGAGGCACAGCAGGCACCAAACTGTCATCACCTGAGCAGGGCAGTCAGGAACATTGGATTTGTGCACACAGGGTTAAGGAGAGTGGGGGATGCTGGGCCAGCCCTGCCAGAGGTACGCAGCTGGTGTCTGAATGGGGCTGTGACTGATAAGGCCAGTGAAAATCCCAGAAAGAAAAATCCTGCTCACGTACGGGAGGCTCCGGGAGCTCTCTGTATGTGTGTGCACCCAGAGAACTTCCCAGGCAATTTTATTTGTGCATCTGTGTGAGCTCTGCCTGCCTGCAGTACAAATCTGTGCCTGGCTGGAGCCCGCAGCTTTTCACAGGAGCCTTGCTGGAGATGGGGCTGCTGCACACAGAGCTCCTTCATGGCTGTGTGCAGGGACTGTTTGATTTTACTGCAGCTCGTGCTGGGAAGGAATCCCATTTCCATCCCAATGTGCAAGAGCGAGCAATTAATTGGAGTGTTATCCTAGGACAGGACAGGGATGGAGATGTTAGTCCTGTGTCATTCCTCCTGCACAGGAATGATACATAAATATAGATACAGATATATATACACATTAATTTCCTTTCTGCAGCATTTCTTTGTTAAGCTCCTCTTTGAAGCGTCCAGTTCCCTGGCTGCATAATCCTGCCTTTGCTCAAATAACCAATTCCAGCTCTTCCATTTTTCTTTTGGAGCCAATTTTCTGAGTCATTGATCATTTGCATTGCTCTCTTGTAAATCAGAGTTCGTATTTTCATTAAAATGTGGAGCTCCAGTATCACAATGGGTGGGGGGTTGGGATATTTTGGGAGGAGGGGAGGGAGGGGTGCTACTGCCACATTCCACACGGGCAGTTCTTCCATCCCAGTATGATTCTGGGACTCAGCTCCAGTTTGTGAGAAAATCCTTGCTTCTTAGACCTTTTTCTGTGAATTTTACTGCTATTACTTCCTATTCCATAAATCTACAAAATATTATTTCTCCCTAAAAACTCCCACATATGTTGAATTACAGCATGAGATTTTACTCCCTCTGATTGATCAATATAATTTTACTTTATATTTGTTCTGTACTATTCACGCTTACCTGGTTTCTTGGTTGTTGTCCTAGCATTGAATATTGGGTTTCAGTTTCTGCCTCTGGAATGTTTATTTGGGGGCTGGTCTCTGAAGCATGGCTCATATTTAGCAATTCCTGAATGAAAGCTTTTCACTGTAAGTGTAAAGTAGTGGTTTTAATTCAGCCCTGCCCTTCTGCCACTGGAATTAGCTTTGCATGGAGCTGGGGTTTGGCATTTGCCAAGGAAACTAAAGCTCTGAACAGACCAAAGGAGCAAAACATGGGCCATCAAATGCTCATTTGGGGCTGTTCCAGCTGCTGAGCAGATGTTGACGAGGTCATTGGGGAAGGCAGAGCTGGCCCACTCTCTCTGCTTTGGCTGTTCAAGAAGTGGGAAAGATTCCCCCCAGTCAGGATGCCACTTCTCCCTAGGGACATTGGCTTTAATTTTCTAAAATAGAAATAAAACATGACCATTTACTGCATTAGAGAATGTCACTGCCACTGAAACTGTTCAGAAACTGCAACTCTGGTTTTGCTGCAAAAAAATTTGCTGTAGTAGTTTACATCCTTATAACCTTTCTGCTTCTTGCTGTGCTGGTTTTTGTACATTAATTTGGCACTTTTCTGCATTTCTCTAGAGGAGCCCTTTTTGTCAGCTTGTGTTTGCTTCGCACATTTTGTAGCTGCATATTAAGTGTGTTTTAAGGACATCACAACCATGCTCAGGGGTTTGGCAGAATTTGTCTTGCCTACAACATAGTTTTGGAGTTTAAATATATTTTTTTCTAAGTATTATCCATATACTACTGCTGTTTTTTAAAGAAGAATGTTATGACTCCCCATTTTCATTTAAAATATAAATTCTTTTTTGAAAAAAACCAGCTAATTTGTTCAACTAACTCGCAGAATTAAAAGATAATAAAAAAATTCTGCTATCAGACATCACTTCAAGCATTTTTTCTGGGTTTTTTTGGGGAGGGACTGGAGGAGATGGATTAACTGGGTGATGGTCATGTTGTATTTTGATCCTTCTTAGAAACAACATTGCAGTTGTGAAAATTGCATTTAAATTTATAATGATTCTAATAGGATTTGGAGTATATCCTAATGGAATAGGTTGTTATCCCTGGAGGAGGAAATAAAATCCCTGGGGACCATTTCAGGCTGATACGAAATGGGCTTTATGGTAAAATGTCCATTTTAAATACTGCTGGTAATCCAGATTTGTAAGTGAAATGTAAGCTAGGGATTGTGCCCCCAGCATCCCTCAGAAATGGGTTATAAATGGAGCTGTCCAGGAGTGCTGGAGTCAGGATTATTTGAGGCACACAATGAAAATGTGGCTACTCTGCTCAGTTTGTGCCGTGGGGAGGCTTCTGTAATGAACAAATGCTTTTGTAAGGGATGGCTGGACATGCACTCCATGTCTGCTTGCTCATGGACACAAGTGGGGGAAAAGGGATGAGGAGGAGTGGCAGGAATTGGGATTTCATTGGCTGACCTTGGAAAACACACAGCCCATTTCTAGGGATCAAGGGCACATGGAGGCGCTTGAGGAAGCAGCAATGATAATTCAGTGTTGTCCTGGACATTTCCAGTTTGGAAATTCAGCCCTCTGGCTACCTGAGGCTGTTACTGAAGTTCCAAGGCTCCTTCAGGAATAGGAATAGTCCTGGAAGTGCCCAAAGCTGGTTTGGGCAGCACTGTGGTCTGGTGGAAGGTGTTCCTGCCCATGGCAGGGCCATGGGGATGGCACTGGATGGGCTTTGAGGTCCCTTCCAACCCAAACCAGTCATGGATTCTGTGACTTGGGAGTGTCCAGAGGCACTGGTTAGTCCTGTTCATCTTGGGTTTGTCGGACGCTGTGCTTGGACCGACAGCTGATTTGTTAATGCTTTTTAGAAGAGAATAAGTCTTCTAAAATGATCTTTACAACCTGGGTGTCTTTGTGTCCAGAGGAGACTATTGCTGTGCTCTTCCTGTACGGTAGAGCTACAGACCACTGAAATTCACTTCCATTTCCTTCTGATCACCTGTACACGTGGAATGGGATCCATGTGCAGCATCTGTTCTTGTTTCCGCATCACCTTGGGTGCAATTCCTGCTGCATGGGTGGAGTTCCTCAGCTCTTCCCATCCTTTCAGAGCTACTGGCTTAGAAAAGCATCTTGTTTTTCAAATATTTCATCTTCAGTGGGATGTGGCTTAGAAGTTTGAATCCACTGTCAATGTAGGTTAGATTGGGGTTTTTTCTTAATCTTTTGATCACGGTTGTGAACAAAATATTTTCTTCAGTCTCCAAAAGGGTGGCAGGGCTCCCTGGGTGGTGTGAAATTCTGTTGAAGAATTTTCCTTTTCAGGAGTTGTTCTGTGCTGACACGAAGAGGGGGCTGAAGCGCCAAGTTGTCTTTGAAGTTTAATTGTGTGTTTGGCAGCAGAGCACACAATCTTCCCTTACAAATCTGGTTTTCTGTGGTAATTGACTTGTTTGCTTGCTGGTTATCAATTGAACTTCTCTACCAAAAACATCTGTACTTGTATTGTGTTAATGCTAAACACTGATATAGAAGAGTGCTTGAAAAACATTTATTAATTCATTAACTGGGAGGTAATTGATAAAGTGAGCACTCCTTGTGTTATTATCCCTTTGTGAGCAGCTTGGCATTTGCTCCATGAGCCAGAAAAGCAAAGTCACTTTGAAAAAATAGCGTCTCAAATTCTTAATCTCCTGAATCAAAAGTAATTGAGAGTAGGTAGGATATTATCTACTTCAACTTCCATTTTTGTGTCAAAAAATTCCTGACTCTTGTGATTCAAAATCAATGCCTCTTTTTGGACGATGTCCCAAATTGGAGCAATATCAGTTGCCAAATATATTTGAGTTCTTTCCAGATGTCTTCATTAAGAGTTAAACATTAGTGGAGAATGCAGAGTCAGAACTTCTCCTGCAATACAGTTTGGGCATTCAGCTCTTGAGCTGTGGCTGCCCCTGGATCCCTGGCAGTGTCCAGGACCAGGCTGGATGGAGCTTGGAGCACCCTGGGATAGTGGAAGGTGTTCCTGCCCGTGGCAGGGATGGGCTGAAATGATCTTCAAGGAACTGTCCAGCCCAAACCAGGATTCCATTATGAGTTTTTCACATAAGCTTTTGTGTTTATTTTGTGTTTATGACTGTTACTGGCTTGTGTCTCTCTGTGTTCTTCTGACAAAATTAATACGTGGCGAAGGAATTAAAACTCACCTGTAATGCATGTTTTGGAAATAGAAGCATTACACATTCATGGAAAAACAACTTTTCCTGTTCCTGTATTCCCTTTTCTCAACTGTGCAAGCACTGCAGGAATCGATCAGTGCGTGTGAATATAGCCGGAGACAGAGATGGAAGGGAAATGAGAACATAAACTATTGATCAGGCAGGCTGAACAAAATGAGTCATTAGTTAAAAAGGGCTAACGATGAGCGGGCAATGATTGTCCCAGGCTGGCAGGGGATGATGCATGTGGGGAGGGCACAGGCAAGAGTGATGGATTGGCTGAGCGACTTGCTGCAGTGCTGCCATGGTATTTATGCCATTTTTCAAGGCACTGCTGAGACACAGCTGAAATTGCATGTAAATGATTGAAACTCCACAGGCTCTGGAGATGGATTCAGGCTGGAGCACATCTAGGGGGTTGTGAGGAATTGTCACAGCAGAGCAAAGCAAACGCGACTTGTTGAGCCGCCCAAAATAAGGTTGGCATAGGGGAAGGGAGGGAGCAGTAGCACAGCTTGTAATAAATAACAGTCCTGAGGATAAATACCAGGGAGAAATAAAAATAATTTTCGTAGAGAATAAATTACAGCGGTTTGGTGGCAAATAAATTCAGAAGAGAGTTTTCAAATGTCAGAGTTGTGTATGGTGGTAGTAGCCATCAGAGAGCAAGCACAGAAATAGCTGAACCTTTTCAAGGTGGAATTTATGGTGTGTTTGGTAAATTTTTGGGAAGTTGGTATGAAAGGGATTTCTGAATTCACAGGCAGCCGAGCTCTGCCCCATCCAGCTTTTTGCTCCTGTGTGAGAATTTGAGCAGTGAATGTACAGCTTTGTAGGTTTGCACCCTTACCTGAGAGTTAAACCACCTTCTCACTCTGAAGTATTTCCATTTATTAATGTTCTCTTTATTCACCTATAATCCAAAACATGAGGAGGGGCTGGGGCAGCTGCTTGCCTCTAGCTGTTTTTAAAAGTATTAAATCCACCTCCAACCCTTTGGGATCATTGCAGAGGAAGGAGTAAAACGTGACCTAGGCTTCCTTATCCACAGCACCAAATAAACCCTGTTGGGAGGCCAAGTGTGTAAATTGTTTGTCTAAACCCCGTGGCCCTTCCATATTGACTTTCTTTGCTAAATATTAAAGGGCAAAAGGCTGCTTTGGGCTTTCCTGGAACAACCCAAGCTGCCAACACAAGTAAGAGAATTGCCCTGTGCTGGGAGTGCAGTAAACACAGATAAATGGATGGATGTTCTCTAAAGAGGATACTCAAGGAATAAGTGCCTGCAGGGCTTGGTGCACCTGAGCCAGATGAGTGCAGAGCCCTGGATGCAGCTGGAGGCTTTGTGGAGACTCCTGTGGGAGAAACTGTGACATGTCTGTGCACCAGTCACTTGGGCCTGGTGTCCCCAAAAATCTGTATGTCAGAGTTTGTGTGATTTTAAGTATATTTGATTGAATTAATCTCACTCTGAGGACTTAAGGACATTTAAAAGGCAGCTAAGACCCAGAGTAACACCTTTGATGTATGTTGTAAGTGAAGGATTTCTGTTCTTCAGAGAATTTATGTACAGAGCATCTGCTCTGCTGTGTTATAAATGCACAGCTCCCCTCCTGTATATCCATGAAATGTCATCACTGTGGTGCAAAGACACTTGACTGCTCCTGGACATCCTGTTTCCTTGGCTTCCACAGGCCAGAGAAGAAACTCCAGGGCTCAATGCAGCACCCTCTGTTTGATAATCTCAATTCCTTCACAGGAACATGAGCCCACGGTGCCCTGGAAAGTTCCACCTCAGTTTTGTGTCCATTCATTTTTAAAAGTACTTTTTGATATAATTGTAGCTTTTGTTTTCCTGTGTACTTGAAATCTAAGGTTTAACTTTGCAGTTTATACACCTCGGTTCCATTTCTTCTTTCATGTCGTTTGAGGGGGACCTTAGAGATCATGTCATTCCCAGCCCTCTGCTGTGGGCAGTGACACTTTCCACTGGACCAGGCTGCCCCAAGGCTGGTCCAGCCTGGCCCAGGTGTGATTCTGGAAGAACTCCCAGCTTGTGTCAGCATCTGTCCAACCTGAGCTGCAAATCCCTGCTGTCTCTGCTGCCACTCATGCCCAAATCCCCAGTCCATCTCTTGGGTGTGTGTGGGACTGTCAGCTCTCTTTCTCTGCTGTAACATCCTCTTGTCTCTCTTCCTTTCCCCCTGAAGTTCCCCCCACGTTCCTGAAGCGCCCTGCGAACATCTATGCCCACGAGTCCATGGACATCGTGTTCGAGTGCGAGGTGACGGGGAAACCGACGCCGACCGTCAAATGGGTCAAAAACGGGGACATGGTGATCCCCAGCGACTACTTCAAAATCGTGGTAAGTGCGCTGTCCATCCTGCAGCTTTTCAGGCTGTTGGCCTGGCAGTTCTCTTACACAGGAAAATTCGGTTCTTTTATGGAACCTGCTTCCTGCTTTTGTCCTGTCGATGTTTGGGGCTCGTAAGAGAAATGGTTTCTTGTATGCCTTTAATGTACATTGTTTGTGTTGTAAGAGCTGATGCCTTTGTAGCTTGGACGTTCCAAGGAGAGTCAGGCACACAGGGTGACAAAATGCACTGTCAGAGTACGAGCTCACCACGACCACTGGCTGAGTGTGCTGCAGCCTGTGCTGCATAAAAATTCCAGTTTCAAGCAGGAGCTGAAATAAAAATGTGACTGAGCTGTGGATGGTGAGTTTGGCACAAGGGTGATTCTACAGGAAGATTTTAGATGCAGTGAAAGGCATTACTGAGACATAGTTGAGAAATGAATGGCTGTGTAATTGAGTAGTGGGGCTGTGAGGTTCAGTCAAGGCCCAAAATACCTCCACAGCAGCTGGGGAAACATTAGAATTTGCCAGTGCTATGTGATATTAGAAAATGATAACCATTAATGAGAGCTTCTGCTGCTTTTTGATGTCCTAGAACATGAGGATTCAGTGCAAGGGAGGTGAGATCTTGGAATGCCAAACACACTTTTCCCAGTTGCTGTCTGAAGTTTCTCCTGCCACAGCAATGTGCCCTGATGACACCACTGTTTTGGCAATTGCAGCCATTTCTAAGTGTTGTTTTCTCCCTTTGCTCCTCAGAAAGAACATAACCTGCAAGTTTTGGGGCTGGTGAAGTCTGATGAAGGATTCTATCAGTGCATTGCAGAAAACGATGTTGGAAATGCACAGGCTGGAGCCCAGCTGATAATACTTGACCTTGGTAAGATAAACTGTGACAGCAGAGAGCAAAAATGGGGAGGGACCATTCTGAGGGACCTTTCCACATGGTGGGTCCAGTCAATAACTCAGCTAGAGCAGGGTGATTTATTAAAAATCATGTGAGTGATCCAGTGTTGCTTCCTGTACACTTAGTGAGGAGAATTGAAGGAATTCTACAGGATCTATCCTGTATTTTGAATAATATTTGGTGCAATAATAAAACATGGTCAGAAATGTTGCATGCTGAGGTTTACAAGCAATAGCAGAATAGCCAAAATGAAAACGGTCACTGAAGTCACAAACCTGGAAAAGAAGCAGTTATGGAGCACACCCGAAATCACATTTTATAGCAAAGTCATTCCAGTGTCAGAAGCTTTTTTCTGCTATTAGTGTAAAAAATAGTGAACTCTGTCATTCTTGCAAACTGCAGCTGCACATCTGGTGGGTTACAGCTGCAGTTTAAGGTAAATATTTGTCCCTGTGCTCCAATTAGTGAAACTCCTGCCAGTGCTCCCCATACAGTGTCCTGCATGGCTGGAGTGGCAAAGCACAACAATTGGTGTTATGTTTAAGGACCCCAAAAAAGAGGTTCTGCAAATATCATCGCTAAGGCATCAGCTTGTTTGGCTCTTTCAGGTTACACAGTTCTGAAAAATAATTTCTAAGAGCCCCAGGAAGAAAACCACGAGTACAGAGGATAAGGGGAGACAAGTCAGACAAGAAAATACTAAAACTATATCGAGGGGTGCTTTGTGTTGTCTTTTTGGAGGGGGATTGTTTTAAATTCCAATTACTTTATTATTTGGATTGAGAAGATTTAGGAGAAACAGTCTTAGCCATGGCTGGGGGTTTGATGGAACTTCACACCTTGAACAGGTGTGAATCTGCTGTCCCTGGGTTTGGTGCCCAGTGTGCAGAGAGTAAACTTATGAACGATCCATAAAGAAAGATTTCCCATTTATTTTCCAGTTGTTTTGTGAGTAGCTGTGCAATTACTACTTCCTCTGAATTCCTCTTTGGATCTGGGTGTGTTTCACTGCTGGCTGCAGAGCCACAGGTACTCCTCAAAATGATTTGGGGAATGCAGGGTGTCCTCTCCTTAGCTCAAGTGCTTTAAAGCTGTGGAGCCGTGGGATTCCAGCCTTGGAGCAGTGTCAGGAGCCTGCATCCAGCACTACCCTGCTGTCATCAGATTGCCAGAAAAATTATTAAAAGTCATTTAATTTCTGCTCTGTGCATTAATCACCTGAGTGGTTTGCAGCCCTTTCCAGTGGAAGCATTATTCTATATTCTCCACATCTGAAACCCCTGAATAATGAATGGCCTTGGCTTTGGAAGCCCTGCCCAAGCCAGTTGCCAGCAGTAGTTTATAAATGACTCTCAGTGTTGCTATTGGAGTTCCTGTGGTCTCACTCCTCTTCCTTTCCCTCCGCTGCTGTTTGTCCAGTGGTTTCTCCTTCCTGCTCCACTCCTGCACCTCGTCCTGCCGTTCTGAAGGACTTTGCCTCATAATGTCCTTTCTCTTTTGCATGCTGCCAGAGGATTTGGGCTGCAGTGGTGGAGTCTCATTGTGGGTGTAGGGACACACCCCAAGGCCGTGTCCCTGGAACTCTGGGGCCATTGAGATGCTGTTCTCCACAGTGGGACACCCCCATGGAACACATCTGAGGGGACATGGAACTGTGCTGTGCAGGGGGGCTGTGACGAGGAGTGCCGTGAGGAATGAGTGTGATATGTGAAAACTGGCAATTCACAGGGGTTTAAAATACCTTCTCTCAATCCATGACCAGTGAAGAAGGAAACTGTTCTGGGAAAGAGGGAGAAGGTATCACATGCAGTAGTGGCAGCTGGCTTTAAACCCCTAATTTGAGGAAAAACTATTCTGAACATTTCAATCATTAATTCAGAAAACTTTTTTTTTTTTTTAATTATTTCATAGCTGCTGATGAGAAATGCCAACTTTGCCAATTTGAAAAGTAACTTCAGTGAGAAAAATGTTGATTAAGTGTTCATCAGAGTTCTTCCCAGTTAGCAGTGCTTCACTTCCCATGCTGTTCTGTTTTCTCCTTCCTGCTGGAATTGGCAAACATCTGGCTATTTACAAACCATTTCTCATTAGCCCTTTTTGCTTATCAAATTGATCTTGAATGAACTAAATGCAAATGAGACAGTGGAAGCCCTGGGGAGTTTCTCAGGGAGACCGTGTAAGTTCTCTCATCCAAATGAAGTCCCACATCTGTGTTTTGTGCTCCTGGAAGACACTGTTAAGTTTGAAATGCAGTGAGGGGAAAACATTTCTCTGTTACAAAGGGATGTTGTGTGTGTTTGGATGGATTTCTCACTTGGAGAGAGCAGGAATTTGGTGATTCACTTCTGCACAGCATGGGCACAGCCACACAGAAACCTATATAAAGTCCATCTGTGACTCTTCAAATCCTACAATGAGCTTGATGCAATCACTGATCAGACTCAAAGTTTGAGTCTGGCTTTTTTTGTTTGGTGTGAATTCTGTATAGCTTTTAGTACATAGGAATGTTATTTGTGGAAAATGTTAAAGCACAGAATTGAAAGGCTTCTTGAGTGGCTTTTCCTCTAAACTGTGGTAGTTCTGTTAATAAATTTAGAAAGGTTTGCACCGGAAAGGGATTGGCCATACAGAATCCACAACTCTTGCTTTCGCAGGAGTATGTGAAAGAATCATGGTACTGAGAGCAGAGATTTTTAGGATAAGTGTTTGTAATTGAGAAGGATGGAAGAATAGAAGAGGGAGGAAGATTTGGGTCAATGATCTGAGTTAAATCCCCTTTATCCCCTGTACTGAACACCAGGTGTAGAATTCTGCAAGGGACTTGAAAAGCCTCCCATGCTTTGCAACCACGTTGGGATTTGAAGCTGTGTCCCTGTTTATCAGATACTGCCCTTGGACCCTCAGTGCCTTTCAGAATTTCACCAGAGTGGCTCTGCTGCCTGCTCTGCCTTTTAGGAAGATTTGAGAACTCCCTAAAAGAAGGAAGTTCCTCAATGACCTCGTTGCCCTGCACTTGGACTTCTCAGTCTCCATGTTTCAGTCTTTGCCTCCTTGATAAAGAGATGATGTCCTGCAGCCGCCCCCATGGAGGACTCCTGCCTATCCCACAACCTCTGTCATGCCTTGGGAATGCCTTTCTCAGCAACCTCAAATCTCTCCTCCCCGTTTTTTTACACAAATCCAGCTTGCTTTACTTCCAGTCCTCATTGCTCAGCCCCTGAGTGTCCCATTTATGGAGCAGATATATTTAATGACAGCAGAGCCATTCCTTGCCATGACTGTTGGAGCATTTTTGTGTGTGGGGCGTGAGACCCTCGGGGTAATGGAGGCATTTGGAGTTTCTTGCTGCTGTAACCTGGCCTTGTCCAGGGAATCTGGCCCGGCTCACGCTGCCATGTGGGGACTGGGAAAAGAACAGGTGGCAACAAGTAGGAGGAGGGAGGCAGATGGTTCCCTGTCACCCTGTGTGAAAGGCATTGACAAGTACTCAGGCACCGGGGAAAAACAGGAGCGCTGTGGAAAGCACGGCCCTGCACTGTAAACAAATATGCCATGTTATGGGAGAACAATTTCAAACCATCCTTTCAGATGCACTGTGTCACCTTCACAACTGAAGGGGGTATTTTACTTTTATGCCACAAAATTGGATTTTTTTCACTCTATTGTGGATTATACAGGAGTGAGATCTTGGAGTGAATGAGTTGGATACCATGCTGTAGGAACCATTCCAGGATTATTTTATAGTGGAACTATCCATTTCTTTAAGCTCTTTTTTTCATTAAAAAAAGGTCTCAGTCCAAGCAAGGGTATCCTGCATGTGATTAATTATTCCCAGCATGGGTAGCAAGGAGGAGGAATTATAAATCTGTGTGTAATTGTAGAGCTGTGAGGCTTTGGGATCGCAGAGACATCGGGGATGGGTGCAGGCTCTTCAGCAAGGAGAGGCTGGGAAGCAGGGAGCTGGGTCACTCTCTAGGGATGACTCCGGTGTTCCATCCCTTTGGAGAGGGTGACGAGCCAGCCAGGAGCGCTGGCACAGGGATCAGTGGATGGAAGGACAGCAGGGCCCTGTGTGTGTCTGCTGGAGACCAGATCCTGCAGGGCTGGGAGAAAGGGAGATTTTTAACACAGCCTGGTACTCGGGGTGCTGGGGTGGCAGCTCCCTGTGTGACAGCCAGGACATGGAGTTTCCAGAGCAGGCTGGAATTCATTGCCTGTCTCTGGAGCTGAGAATTCCAACCTTCATCTTCCAGACAGGAGGCTTTGGCTTGTTTGGGATATTTTTGGTTGGTTCCCATAGGAGACTGTGTTAATGGACAAGAGGCAAACCATTTGATCCTGAAGGACCAAAGCACAGGAATGCTCTGCTCTGCAGGGCAGGGGTTGAATGTGTGTGTCCAGGAGACCAGGAGGGATAAAGAAGGAGCTGCCAGCTGGGCTCCAACACAAAGTGAAAGCCCATGGAGTCTGGAATCACTGGCAAAAAATTGCCTGGAAGTATAGGATGTAGGAAAGACAAAGCTCAGCTTGAGCTGGAATGTTTTCAGGGAAGGTTATGGAGCAAATCCCCCTGGAGGACATGTTATGGGTACATGAAAGGGATGGTGATTGGGAAAATCAGCACGGGTTTGCCAACAGCAAACTATGCCCAGCTGTTTGTGTGACTGTCTGAGATGGAATGGTTGGGCCTGTGGTTGAGAGGAGAGAAGTGGATTTTGTTTGCTTTGCCTTTAGCCAGGCCTTTGGTGCTGTCTCTGAGGGTATCCCTGGAGCTAAAGTGGGGAAATCCAGACTGGATGATGGGATGTGTGGAGAGCCATGAAAATTGGGAACATGTGTTGTACTGGATGTGCTGGGTTTGATTTATCCTGGACCTTCTGTTGCTGCTCAGGCAGAGATGGGGACACAGGGTAGGTGGTGGTGACAGGGAAAAGCTGCAATCAAAGGAATTTCTGATCACAGAAAGCAGTTTCACAGGGAGGGAGCTGCCCAGGGGAGTCTGGAGATCTCTGCTCTTGGGAGACACTCAAGGCACACCTGGCCAAGGCCCTGAGCAGCCTGGTTGAAGGTGACTCTGCTCAAAGGGGGGCTCAGGTGAGCTCCCAGACTTCCAGACCTGTTCTGTGGTCCTGACACACTGTGAGGCAGGGGTCTTGATGTTGGTGCTCTACATGGAATGTCCAATCTCATGGGATGTGTTTCCTGCTGATCCCCTCTGGAAACGAAAGTGCCTGATGTTGGATTAAAGTGACACCGCTGGATGATCTCAGTTCCTCTGCTGAGTTGCATTCTGTGGATCCTAATTCAGAGGGAGTTTTACAGACATGATTTATTGCCCTAAATTGGTGCTTTTTAAAAGCAATTGAATTCTGTCCAGGCCCGTTGCTGCATTAGCAGTTCCATTTTGTGCTGGTACCTCTCTGCCAGGGTTTGGCCGTGGGCTGTGTGCAGTCTTGGAGCACTGAAAGGGGCTGGGTGGGCTGCAGGCTTCTCTGACCCACAGAAAGATGGAGAACATCAGGAATCTGATCCAAGTTTCCCAAAGCCAGCACATTTCAGTTAAGATTGTGCTGAAAATCTGTCCTTTGTGCACTGCAGATGGTACTGGACTGTTTGAAGTCACTTCAGGCTGACTCTTCCTCACATAGAGGCCATTTCAGCTCCCCTGACCTGACTGAAATGATATAGCTGGGTTTTAGAGGCAATATCAAAACCTTACTTCAGTCAGGTTAGATTAACTACTCTGTGTTTTCCCTAACTATAAGCTTCATTATGCTGTTGTAGGAGGGAAATAGAAGTTCTTGTTGACAACTTTTGGCTCCTACTGAAAGAAATGCAGAAGTTGGCACTAACAGGCCAACTGTGCTCTGCTTTGAAAAACTCAGTTACACATTTGTGTATTTGCCATCTGTAAAAAATCCCATAAATAGGGCCTTGCCTGGTTCAAGCCCTGAGGCAGACTCCTCTCATGTCACCTCAGGACCTATTTTGGATAATTTTATAGATATCAAATGTACCTTCTCAGGCTCTCTCACTCATAGACGTGATGTTTTCGAGTATTTTTTAGTTACATATTGTGAATGAATCATTCTCAGTCCATGTAATTCTGTGGAGTTCTTGGAGACTGCAGAAATACTTGAAAAATCTGCAGGGTATTGTGAATCAAATGCCAGAGCAAGATAAAAATATATTGTTCTTATTCTTATATAAAGAACAGTCAAGGAGGACTCTGGATGTTCCTCTGCAGGGTCTCCTGTTTGTTCTCTGAGTCAGAAATGTTCTCATGTTCTTTCTGCCTTGTCCAATTTTGCATGTCTTAATGAAGGGAAATGGGAAGAAGTCCCTGTGGTTTCCAGGAGTGGTTTCCAGGAGTGGTTTTCAGGAGTGGTTTCCAGGAGTGGCTTTCAGGAGTCTCAGTGTCCACCAGGATGAAAATTGAGCAGGGAGGCTGCAAAGCCTTGCAGACAAAAATTCATGTTTTCTGTCAAGAGCAAAAAGTACTCCAAGGAACGAGCCCTGGATTTTGGGGGAGTGGGAGACGGCGATGGACCTGGGGTGGAACTGGATGTTCCAGGTGCCTTCCAGCTGCTTCCTTCCAGCAGCCCATGGTTCTGGGAGAGCAGGTCTGTGCTGAGGGACCTGGCTCTGCTACACTGGAAAGCTGGGAAGATGGGGAAGAGCCTCTGAAAGTTGGAGAATGGAAAATGCAGTGGGATGATCATCATCAGAGCCAGGAGTAGCAGGGGGGCTTCCTCCCTGCTTTTGCCTATTTTATATCCCCATATCCCTGAGGCTTTCCACTCACAGGATTAAAGTTTGTCCCCAAAAAGCTTTAACAGCAGCAAATGTCAAACTCTGAGCTGCAGGTGGTGCATGTTTAAGAGCTCCTGGCAGTGCTGGGGCTCCAGGAGCATTCCTGAAGTCCCTGCCTCCATCCCGGCCCTGCAGCATCCACCCAGCGTCAGATGGATGGTGCAGGAACAGCTTGGAAGCCTCATTTGGAGAGTTGTGCTTCAGGAACATAAATAGCATCTGAAATCACAAACTGACTTCAAACAGTCATAGCCAAAGCCAAACTCAGAGAATGTTTTGTACCGGTTGTGTACACTCCAGTGCTAATTTTCTGTAAACACAGCAGTGTGTGCTCCTCTTTAGTGCTGGAAGAGTGGGGGTTTGGGGTTTAATTTTGATTTTAATTTACATTACTTAGCTATTATTCCTCAGGGAAAGGAGCATTTGTGTTTCTCATGGCTGCATGTCTGTTCAAAATGGCCTGGGAGCTGTTTGAATTCAGTCAGTTCCATTTCTCGACTCAATTCCTGTTTAATAAATGATCTTTATTTATTCCCTCTTTATGGGCCCTGCTTATATATAGTCTTATTCAGAAGCAGAACTGATTAAACCACCCTAGATCCCAAACTTCTTGAACATTTAACTTGATGAAATGGGAGCTAAGCAGTTCTCAGTAGCCTATTCATGTTTAAAGCTGGCAGAGGCTTTGAATAAATTGCTCTAATTTAGATTAAATTAGGAATAGATTAATGTTTGCCAGCATGCCATGAATTGCAGAGAGGCAGAACAGCATTTATATTGTGTTTATTAGTTTTCATTTCTTGTTTCATGACTGTATTTACAGTTGGCTTGGCAAAGAAGTGGGAACCTCCTGATGGAATTTGTTTGGGATTGGGTGCTGTGACTGAAGTCTGGGCCCACAAATAAAGGGTTGTGGGGATGTTGCTTGTGCAGCTGTGCTTGGAAACACTGGCACCTTGAATTTTGGTTTTCATCAGGGGAGTTGAGGGCTAGAAGGTACTTGAAGAAATTCCATGTCATGTTGGAAAAGGAGTTACCTAAGGAATAGGAGCAAAAAGCTTCGGTGTTTTATGAGAAACACACAACACGTGTTAATACAGGTTTGCTGTCCTCCACCTGCATTATTCCATATTTATTATCCCACTGCAGAAGTGCAGTGAGGTAGGATGCAAATGGAAGGCTCTGAGTCCATTTTATCTCTTCTAGTTAATCCTGAGTTCCTGAGAGAGTTTTTCAGTCACATAAAAGTCTTGTGGCTATCAGAAAGGCTGATTATTAACACCAAATACACCTCCCTCAACAGCACTGAAATCTAGCCATTCCAATTCTGTTTATCCTCATATTTTACATATTCCTGGCAGCCTGGCTGGATGATGTCATGTCAGGAGTGCTTTTTCCTGGGAACAAAGTGGTGCCGCTCCGCACACAAGCCCAGCTCCAGCTGTGGAGTGATGGCTGATGGCTCCTCTGCCTGGCTCTGGCTCCTGGGCAGAGGGGAAAATACAAATAATCAGGGGCAAGAGCAGCAGGGGCAACTGCAGTGGATCACAAGGGATGTTGTTTTTAGTGGCTTTGCTTTTTCCATCCCTGGATGAGTGGAAGGGCAGGATTAACTGTAGCTTGATATCTGACATGACTACCAAAGGCATTTCCTCTGCCTTTATTCCTCATATCCAGGGCTGGGAAGATTGACAGAAACACCCTTAATTTGTAATTGATCCCAGGCTCGTGTTGGAAAGAAAAAGATCAGATTTTGTGAGTCTCACACCAGCGGGGAGAACAAACACATGGGGTTGGTCTTAATTGGTTGCTTCTATTTCAGAGTTGCTAAATTATACAGCAATAGCAGAGATGCTGAATGCCATTTGGAAAGAAGGGACTGGATTGGTTTTCACTTGGGCTGAGTGGGTAACAGCACTCATGCTGATGAAGATTTGGAGCTGGGAGAAGTCCCTGCTACTTATTGACAGGATAACCTGTATGGTTATCGTGGGGTTTATTCTCTAATAAAATACCATAAATCTAACACAGAAATGTAATTTTCCAGAATGTGTGTTCGGTATTGAAACCAGCTGTAAAATGTCACTGTTCTCACTGGCATAGAATAGCCTAGAGTGGGGGTTTCTAGCTTTCCTATTATCTTTCTTCTCCCCAAAAAGAAACTCATAATTGTGGAAACAGAGTCTTTAAAGGACAGATGGATTCTGTGTGTTTTTCTTGGTGACACATCAGCGCTGAGATGTTGAAGGAAAAGGAAGAGGGAGGAAAGTCATGCCTGGATGCAGGGGATGGACATTCCACCTTGGCCGTTCTTCAGTACCAATTTACATTTGTAAACTGCTTTACAAAATTGGGTTTGGGGCATTTTTAAGTGGTCAGTGACCACAGCAGATTCACATTTAAATGTTGCATCTTTTGCTATAAACCCCATCATGTGCTTCTGGGGAATAACCTTCAGTTCTTCTCTGCTGGGAAGTGCACACCAAATTCCCAAGCCTCTGTGCTGGGAAAAGCAGTTGAATTTTAAAAATACTCACAGGGTTCACTTTTTCAGTTAGTATTAGAAATATGAGGAAGCAAGTCAACATTACGGGTTTAAAAATGGAAATAAAAAAAAGTCTTAATTAAGAGTTTGTAAGATTCCCAAATATCTTGATATTCCTCTAGTTCTATAAAAATGGGTGGATGTGAGGTGGGCAGCAAGAAACATGTACATGTGGCCTTTAGCAGAGAAATCCAGTGAAAATTAATAAAATATCCAGTACCACATCTAATGGTGCTTCTCTGTGGGTGATTATAGAGTAAAAGAGGAAAGGGGGATTTGAGGGAACTTCTCTCTCTTAAAAAATATTAATTGTGTAGATATAAACCTAAATGGAGGGAAAATGGAATGTGCTAGATATGTGTATAAACAAGTCGTTTAATAAGCCATTAATAATTAGTTTAAATAAGTGGGTTTTTTTAGAGCTTGGAGAAATAAGGACAATTTTGACAACAGGCAGCTTGTCGAGCCTCATCTGCTGCAGCTCTGGTTTGGCAGAGTTGGTGCTGCTGAGTTGTTCCAAGTGTCAGCCCTGCTGCTGTTCAAGGCTGCTGCTCACAGATCTCACTGATAACTTTAATCTAACTCTAATCTGCACTATTTCCTTTAAGTGACTGCCATGCTCTTCCAAGTGCCTCTGGACAAGGCATCCCTGCCCCTGTCTGTGACACCTGCAGGGGTACAAGGCTGTAGTGCTGCCCTCCATGGCTGCTTTTCTCAAAAAGGAAAAGAAGTCCCATTTGCAAGGTGTTTTGTTTTGGGTTTTTTTTGAGAAAAGCAGCCATGGAGGGCAACAGAAGAGTTACTGGCAGGGCCTGGGGGAGCTGCAGAACCATCTCGAATTCTTTGGGTGTGCCAGTGGCTGTGCAGAGCTGAGTCCTTAGCGCTGGACACGGGGTTTTATTTGTCACTGCTGCTCAAAGGCTGTGCAAGAACACAACTCAGTTATTTGGGAATAAAGTCACAGTTCTGCTGCTTTTATCAAAGTCAGATTGTAGAGCACTCTCTCAGTCTCTGCTGCTCTCAGGAGATTTTTTTTAATTCTTCAGAGGGGTTCAACTGATGAGTGTTTACAGTAAGAAGAGACCCTAGCCAGGGTTCTTTGGGGGCACTTCCAGGCAGTTTTCCTGCCTTGGGTTCTATATGTGGGTTTTGGTTTGGGTCTTGGATTCTTTTTTTTAAGAGTAGTTCGTAAAAAAATACTTAATTCTTTAATTAATTGAATATTCACTGCTAAATTTCAAGGTCATACCCATCACTTTGCAGTATGTGTTATGGTTTGAATTTCTTTCCAATGACAAAATGTGTTTCAAAGCTATTTTAAACTCCCTGGGGACAGGTGAGGTGTGTATGGCTTATTTCCCTCTTTTTAATAACCTGAGTCTTGTGACCGAAATCCCTGCAGGGCTTTTTTTCCTTTCCACCCTCCCCTGGAGCATTGGGATGTGGTTGGAACCAGGGGGTTCCTGCTCCATTTCCCAGGAATGCGTCAGCAGGGCCGTCACACCTTTTTAAGGGTTGTTTTATGAGACAGGAAAGAATCAAATTGTTTCCTCTACACCAAAGCACTTCATGGTGAAATGGGAATGGGAGGAGGGCTCTTTATCAGGAGGGAATTTATGACTTCCTTTAAAACACAGGCTACAGTCAGAATGTGCTTATCACTATATTTATATATCCCAGTTTATTGAGCATCCAGCAGCGTCCGTTCACAATGCAAAACAGAACCAAGTAAATGCCTAAAAATCAGAATCACCGAGTGGCAGGTAAACACTTGCTTGCTCTGGATTTTTAGGGACTTTTTTGCAACACTGTGCATTGAGTGAAGAGTAAATAACAGCTTTTGCTCCCAGTGGTGATGTAAATTAATCTAAGGCAATTAGAAATTAAAAATTAAGACATTTCTCCTGCTCCGGGCTAAATGTGTTGCCATAGAAGAATAAATGAGGAAGCATCTCAGTTTCATTTATGAGGAAAAATTAGGGATATTGGTGGGCAGGGTCTGTTCCTCAGGGTGAGGATTGAATTTGGGTTTTTAAGTGTGTGAAGGACAACATTTATTCCAAGAGTTGTCCTCCAACCTCTCCCTTGAGTGAGATGATCCAGTGGGATCAGCCCCTAGCCAGTGGCTCCATGTCCAGCTTCCCTTGAGGTGCTGGTCCCAACGCTGTCGTGTTTGTCTTTCTGACACATTTACAAAATCACAAAATCCATACATTTCTAAATTTACAAAATTGATTAGAGTCCACAGAGTTCTGCAGTTTAAATTAGCTCATGAAGAATAATTAAGTCTACAAAATCCTAAATTGGAGGGCATTTTATATTAAGCAATCTGTGTCTTATACCAGGGGAATTGGGGTGATGGTGGTTGTCTTTGGAAATCCAGGAGATTCAGGACATTTCTGTTCATTCTATAAAGCAGAAATTACTTGCCACCCTCTTCTTTCCACAAGGGTTCAGTCTCTATTCCAGCTTTGCACAAAAGCATCAATCTGTGGAGGGAGTCCCAGAGATTTCTTTAAATTCATTTTTCCAAGGGAAGAAGTTAATTCCATTATTACAGATGATCGGGTGAGACCAACTTCAGCACTTTGGCTGTTTGTCTGACAGAAATTCTTAGGGCCAGGTAATGTGGCTTTGTTTGAGTGTGGTATCTCTCAGGGAACAGCTGGCAATAACAAGGTGATCCCTTCTGGAAATTTATGTTTTAAGCATTTGAACAAGGATAATTGGATACAAGTAAAAACATGGGCAAAAATAAAGAAAGCAAAATTTTGAAGGGTGCTGTGTAGTGTGAACTTACTAATTTTGTTATTTCGTGCCTGTTTTTGCACTGCAGCCAAATGCTGCTGTTGTTTTTGAATACGGTGAGCATAATGAAATCCGTGGGATTTGGCTCTGAGTCTTTCAGCATCACAGCTGCTTAATCCTGAGCTGAGCTGAATCCTTCCATTGGGACACCATGAACCAAAGCTGAAATTCAGGAGAACAGTGCATTAAGTAAAAGTTTGAAAGTCTTTATTACTTTTCTGGAGCCCATTAAATAGATTTATGGGAGAAATATTATTTATTCAGTACACAGTTTAATATTAATACCTGAAGTAAAAATTAAGCATTTGGTGACTCATTTTCTTAGGGAATACAGTTAAAATATTAGAAGTGTTGAAATCTGAATGTCCTAGGTAATTTCTTTTCCAAAGTGTTTGTTGGCAAAATAGTTATTTGCAATTTCTAGTTGTAGTAGATCTTTGTTGCTGAAATCATGTTTCAAGTCTCTAAAATCTAATTCCAAGGAGGACTTTCTCTTCTCCTCCTCTATGTATTAACTGGTGCCCTTGTTCCTTGTTGTCCCCATGAATGATTCCCACTGAGAAGATCCTTGTGGTGCTGGATCCATCTCCCCCGTCCTTGGGTTCCAACCCAAAGGGTTGGAATTTCATTCAGATGAGCCTGGAGCAGATAATGTTCCTATCCCCCCATCTCCCTCTTTGTTTTAGATCAGATGGTATCCCTGGTATGTTGTTGCCAAACAGGAGGAAGCCTGGGTATGCCAGTAACCTCTGGAGGGGGGAAGGCAGGAAAAGGGAAATCAGACAATGTGGAAAGTATTTCCAGTGATTTCATAACAACCAGAGCGTTTCAGTGAGTGGTTTTCAGGTGTGGCCCTGGAGCTCTCCAGGCATGCTCCATCTCTTTGTTATCCCACAGTTTTCCTGCAGGATGAAAAGATGGGATCACACCAGTGCACCCACCCCATGGACACCTTCACCTCTTGGATGTCGCCAGCCCAGTGCTGGGGCAATTAAAACCTTGTTACTGATTGATTTGAGTCCAAATCTCTGTGGGTGTTTGCACATCCTGCAAAGTATTTTGATAAAATAGTTGCAATATTTGATGTCTGCCTGGGAAGGGCAGCTTGATAGAAGGGGTTTGAGGATTAACAGCTGGATGCCTGGGATTCCTGTGGAGCCACCTTGGCTGGCACTGCTGGTGTCACACCTGAGCAGCCCAAATACAGATTCCTGTCACTTGGAATGCTGTAGGATGTAGGGAAAACAATCACAATTATTTCCATGGGGAAAATAATTTCTAGGGCAAAGTTTAAAAACTCTGCTTCTCGTGTTGCAGGGAATTGCTGCCTTTCCTGCAGTGTCTGGGATGCAGGAGTGGAACTCTGCTGCCTGGAGTTGTTGAGGAGTTCCAGCATCCCTCTGGTCCTGGTTACTCCACAGTAGGACAGAAATTATGGTGTGAAGTACAAGTCACTTGCTGAATGTGCTTTTAAAAAATGAGATTCATAGGAAGCTGTGTCGGAATAATTGCAGAGATTCGGAGTCGAGATTTGGAGTTACTGTTTAAGAAATGATGAAGGAGATGTTAGAAAGAAGAGAGTTGAGTTGCTTCTTCCATAGTGCTGAAAGATGGAAGTGACAAAGCCATTCCCTGACTGGTGTTGGAGCTAATTTGGGTGTAATTGCTCGTTAACTCAGCTCTGGCTGCAGAGCTCGGCTCACCCCAACTGGAGGTGATGCCTCTGAACAGCACTTGAGGCATTTGTAGGAAATAGAGGGGAAAAAAGAAGGAAATCCCTTAATCTTCAGGGAACATTCCCCAGCTCCTGGCAGTCCCAAGAATGTTGAAGTGCAGTGCTGGGGGAGGTCTGGGGCCTGGCTCTGCTCACCTCACTTGCAGGGTTTCAGGTCCTTGCTGCTCTCTCTGGGTCACAGCTGATTTTTCAGGCATCATTAGGATTTTGTTGTCTGACTGTTCTCCTGCAATGCCATGGAGAGAAGCATTCCTGGGCTGAACCTTGCATAGAACTGGGTGTCTGTTCTCTGGGAAGCCCTGGCAGCTCTCCCAGACCCATCAGCTCTGTGTGCACATCACTTCATAAAAGATGGATCCATTTCACGATACAGGAAGAAAAACACATGAGTGTGTGGGAATGGCTTTAGGTTAAGCAGATGAATTTTTTAAATGTTGCACTTCAACTCAACTGAATGAATTTTAACGATGGGTAAGGGATGGATTTTGCATAAAGCCATGTAATTTGAAGCAGATCACCTGACAGTATTGCCAAGACAGGTAAGAGAAATCCCAAGTATGAGTGTTTGGAATTTGAAGTGAATTAGAAATCAAGCAGGACAGTGGGAAAAGTGCTGAAATCAATGGGCACCATGGAGAGTTCTGCAGTTCCATCCCTTGTTCCTCAGTGGGAGCACTGAGGAATAAGTTTGTCAGGTACAGTGAGAAGGGATTGGAGACAAGGGCTGGCATTTAAACACAGGGAAAGCCTGGTGTGATACTGGATCAGCACTGGAATGTCATTCACAAGCAGGGAGATAGTTTGGGAAGATCCCTGGCCCCGTTCAGGGCTCTCCTGAGTGACCTGTAACAGCAAGGGACTCTCTGGAGAATGGTGCCTGGCTGAGGCTAGAGAGTTAAAAGGGGTGCATTCCTGCAAGAAATCCAATTATAGGACATGAAAAAGGGGAGAGTTAGATAAAAATAGATTTTGCAATGAATGTGAAATTAATGGTGTCATGTATTGACCAGGAAGGGCTGCTGGAGAACACTTAATTGGGATCTTTAGCTATTAGAGTGTGGAAGAGATAATTAAGGAGATACCCTGGAGTACGTGTCTCTCTGTGATTTGTATTTGGAATGCCAAAATTCCTGGCTCTGGGAGTCTATCTCCCAGTCCTGCCCCTGGACTGGTGGTACATTGTACAAATCTGATAAAAGCCCATGGCTGGTTCTCAAGTCTCTGTCAGGACCTGCCCAAGGAACAGAACAGGAAAAATGAGAGTTCTGCCACTTGAGGACCTCCCAAGCTGATGCTTGGGTTGACAAGGGGCTTTGACAATTTCAAATCAGGTTGTTGATGGAAGACTCCTCAGTGTTTTTCCCTAAAGGTTTGGTCATTCAGACAACATTTTCTCCTTTAGTCAGTTTTTTTGGGATGTTTTCTCATTGTGTATCAGAACACAAATGCACGTGTTCTGGTGGAGATGCTGCAGCTCAACAACTTCTAGTCCTGAATTTCTTTCTGGGGAAAAGCAGAGCAATTCTAGTTGGTTTCCATAATTAATGAAATAAGAAATGTATTTGGCAGCATGGATTCCCATGTGGAAAATGTCATCAGGTGGCTTAAGCTTGGTAAATAGTTAAGAATCCAGAAAAATTCCATGTATGCTGAGTTTTGGAGGTTTGTTACTAATTGTGCTGCTTGGAACACTCGGTGGTAATTGGGGTCCAGCTGCTCAGAATCTCACTGTTACATTTACTGGCTGGATTGCTTTAATAGGATTTAGAGAGTGGCTCTTCCTATGGTTCAGCTTGTGCTGTTAAATCACCAACCTTTTAATGCAATAATCCCTGGATTTATCCTGCCTTGGAGTAGCAGCAACACAGGAAAACATGACTGAGGGTAAAAGTTTGGAGAGTGTATAATCCAAAATCACTTCTTTGTGATTGTTACTGTAAAATGATGAAATGGATGTTGCAGGACAGAGGAAAAGTACTGATGGCAGGAAGAAAAAGTGGGAGAAAGGCTGTAATTCCAGTGCCATGGGCAGTAGCAGAACCCAACCAGGTCAGGAAGCAGCTTTACATGAAATGGCTGCAGGGTTTGGCAGGATGAGTTTGCACTGGAAGGAATTTTGTGTATTCCTCTGTCATTTTGTTATGATTGAGAATCATTTAAATGAATTGTGCATGTTAATGAGCTACAGTAGAAAGTGGTGTCTGAGTGTGTATTTGAGTAATTAACAGAGGTTGGGGTTTAAATGTCCCACGTGTGGCATTACATGTGGTCACAAAGCAGTGACACTGTGGTTTGCTGCTGGAATCCTCTGCTGAGGTTTATTTTACCCCCAGTTCCACCCTTCCCTCCCCTGCCACTTCCATTACAGTGGAGATTTGGTCTGCTTGCCTGACAGTGCCGTGTCCTGTACTCGCCATTAGTGGTCAGTAGTTACCTCTGCCTGCATGTCAGCCTTCAGTTTAATGGCCTTTTTTGTGTGTTCATTTTCTTCTGTTTCCCATCGTGGTTTTGTTTATTTCTTTTACGTTTTTTTTTTCTGTTCTCTTTTTTTTTTTTTTTTTTTTAAACCGTGGTGATGTTTGCCCTTCATATTCCCCAATGTTTGCACATGCCAAGATGTTGCCATCCCAACATTACCTCCCACTTCACTGACCAGTGCCACTAATGACCATCTAGCACCAGCCACAGCGGGACCCCTGCCCTCTGCCCCGCGGGACGTCGTGGCCACCCTCGTGTCCACTCGCTTCATCCGGCTCACGTGGCGCCCGCCGGCCTCGGACCCGCAGGGAGACAACCTCACCTACTCCATCTTCTACACCAAAGAGGGCATCAACAGGTAAACACACAGAGAGGGGCTCTCCTGGGCTGTGCTGACACAGCTGGAGGGGTTGTGTTCCCCTCCCTCTGCCCCAGGAGCTTCGCAGGCAGTGCTTGAGCGTGGTTGGATTGACTGCAGACCCTTTCAAGAGTTGGTACCTGCCCTTGGGGACAGAGCAGCAGAGCTGTCACAGCTCCTCAGGAGGCACAGGAACATCCCCTGGAAGCAAGAGGCACATCAGGCTTCAAACCCCTGCAAAAGCCCTCTCATTGCAGGGACAGCTGTGATGGGTGTTGGTTAAACACCATGGTCAGTGCCAAACACCAATTCCCTCCTCGGAATTGCTGTGAACAGAAACCTGGTGAATGCCTCACAGTCATCACTTTGACATGTTATCCCAGCGGATGATACCAGTCTACCCCTGCTCCTTCCTGATCTACCACTTGGAATTACAGTTTCAAATTATGATAAATTAGAGGAAGTTGAAATGAACGTTTGTTTGGGAACAATACTTAATTAATTGCAGATTAGCTTATCAGGTTTATTACTCAAGGGAAAATTATCTGTCACCTTACTGATGAGAGTCTGAAATGCAAAGTCATTTGGAACAGAAAACACTCCAGAGGGGAATTCCTGCTCTTCCTTAATCCTGTGGATAGACATCTTGTCCAGGCTCGTGACAATTAACTGAGGCAATTAGTAACATTTTATTTGCCTCACAAATGTTGTTTTTCTGTTACTCCCTTAAATTTGGTGATATCCAAGGTGTTCCAGGCCAGGCTGGATGTGTCTTGGAGCACCCTGGGCTAGTGCAAGGTGACCTGCCCCTGGTAGGGGGTGGCATTAGATCACTTCTCATTTCTGTTCCAACTCAAGCCATTGTGTGATTCCAAGAGGAGCATTCCAAAGTGAAGAAGTAGCAGTGGGCATGTTCCTGCTTCAGTATCACCAGCCCTGACTTGTCCCACCTTGGCCTGGTGACATCAGTGAGGTGGGAATGAAGGGGTGTCCCAGGGCTTTCCTGTCACACCCCCTGGATGCCTGGGGGAATCTGATCCATGTGGATGTTACTGTGTCACAGCTGCAAAGTTATTTCATCCCCATATCAGGTATTTATTTGCTTCACACTCGAGCCAGTTGTTACCCTGGAAAGGGTGTGAAAATCAAAAGTGCTACAGGGGAGTTTAATTCTAGACAAGCACTCAGGTGGAAGAACACCAGACTTCAAGATTTGGACAAAAATAAAAGAAACAATGGCACATTGCTGGTCTGAGGTGGTATATCACACATGTGGGTTGTTCAAATACTACTAAATTCATAGTTCACTGTGGTGTGCTTCAGACACAGCAAATGGAGTTTAATTGTGTGTAATCACACTCAGAATGCCTCTGGAGCTCCCTGCCCGGCCCCACATGGCTGGCACACACAACATCCACTCCCTAACAGCTCCCCAAAGGTGCTTCTTTAGATGTAAGTGCAACTTTAACCTTGGCATCTCCGGCCAAACTCCTGAGGTTGCACTGGAGCCTCTTCCCTTGGGAGCTTGAGAGTTCTTGTGAACCTTAACCGGAGTTTCTAAAGCTCCCTAATTGGGGATTAGAGTGGAATCATGGAATACTCATAACATTCTGCAGGGTAATTCAGTTATTCCTGGGGGCCATCTGTTTGATGCACAAACTGATCACATTGGAAAGGTGCTCCAGGCTCCCCAGGAACAGCCACAAAGGAAGGATTCACACAGCACTTAATTAATTTCTCCTATTTTTACCACACTGCTGTGAAGTCACATTCCTGGTTATTACTAAAAATTTGCAGTACTGTGACATGTCTATTTATTTTTGGTAAATGTTGCCTTTCCAGTGATTTTTTTTCATTATTATTTTTCTAATTGTAAATAATAACCTTGGTTTGCTGATTGCCATTTTTTCACAGATCAAATCAGGGATTGCACTTCTACTTGAGGCAGAAAATGCTATATTTTGCATGTTAATGGGAGCTGGATATCATCCCACAGCTGTGAATCCATTGGCACTTAGGCTGGGCTCTCAGATCCCATCCTTGTAGCTACAGCATGTCTTAAAGGAAACTCCAGTTGGAAATATATTTTCAAGAAAATGTTGTGCTCAAAGTGGAAAAAATAGTAATGAAAATTAATAAAAAGCTGGAATAAATGAAGCTGTTTATGCAGTACCATTTTAGCTGAGCTTATGAAGGGGAACATTCTAGAAAACAGGGTGTAAATAGGTATTTAGTTACAGAGAGTGCATTGTTCCCTTCTCTATAAATAAAGTTTAATAGTGCAGAAACCAACGGAGATTTCAGAATGTTTTCAGCCAAGTTCTGCTAAATCAACCACACCGGTGGGTGTAAAAAGAAATAAATTTAAAATGAGGATTTGGGGATCTCATTTCCCTGGTAGAAATTGAGGAAGGGGAGACAGGGATGGTTCCGGAGTTCCTGTACAGAAATGCAATACAGGTGTCAGTGGGGCCAAGGCCACCCTGTCCCTGCCTGTCCCTGTCCCATGAGGAGTGTGGCAGCCCAGAGGGGCAGGATGGTGCTCAGAGCAGGCACAGACCCCTGCATTTACTCACTGGGAAGTTCCTAATTGCTCCTTTTGGAGTTCTTGGGAGCAGGGAGCTCCTTCCCAGGGAAGGATGGATGGCCCTACCCAGACACAGCTCCGAGCAAGCCCAGGTGTACAGCAGTGCCTTGAAATAAAGGCTGCCCTTAGTTTAATGATTGATCTCCTAATCTTCCCCTCAATCCCTGATAAGAGCAGATGGAGTTTCCTGGATGGGGTTTGGCAGAGGCTTTGTTCCGCAGGGGGAACGTCGCGTTCCGGCGCCAGGGGTTTGCTGGAGGTCACTGAGCAGCAGCAATGCCCATTCCAGGTGCCCCCACACAGCAGCTGTGTGCTCCCAGCTGGCTTAGGGTTTCCAGAGATACCCCTTCTCATGCCATGGCCCTGGGCTCTGGCAGTCTGCAGCTGTCTCCAGGTTGCTGGAGGTTGGGTCCAACAGAAGCCACTTCACCTCCACTCTGTGTGCAAGCAGTGTCCTGGCTGTTCCCAACAATTCCAAACATCAGCAAGGAGCCAGACAAGGCTGGAGGTAGAACAACACGTTAGAACAGCTCCTCTGAAAAAAATCCCCAAAAAGCAGCTCCACGATATTAACAGGAATGCCCTAAATCTTGCCAGACTGTGTGTGCTGCTAAAATAGTTTCTGTGCTGGCTCCTGAGCTGTAGGATAAACTGTCACTGTGAATTATCACTTGCTGTCAGGGGAATAACAAAGAAACCACTCTGAGTTTGTGGGTGTCAAGTGTAATTCATTCTGTTCCTTCAGTCCCTTCGGTTTTGTGCAAAGGGAAGTTGCAAAATTGGGAGCAGTCTGTCAGCAACACTTCTGGCACACGGTTGTGGTGTTGTGCGGGGAGCACAGTTTAAGTCCCATATCATTTACACACTGGGTACGTTCAGATGGGACACGCTGCAGGGGCAGCTACTCCTCATTTACTAATCAGTGGTGCTGTGTGCCCAACCCTTTTGTTTCCCAAAGGGAACGTGTGGAAAACACGAGTCGTCCTGCAGAGACACAGGTGATGATCCAGAACCTGATGCCAGAGACAGTTTACGTGTTCCGGGTTGTGGCCCAGAACAGGCACGGCCCTGGCGAGAGCTCGGCGCCGCTCAAGGTGGCAACGCAGCCCGAGGGTGAGCCGGGATGTTCTGGGAGTTTTCCTCACTTTGGGATTGATGCTGACTTTATTTTTTATTCTCCCCATTCACAACCTTTCCCAGGATCTGATGCTTTTTAAAAGTTGTACTTGTAGACCACGCTTTGCAAAGATTTTCCTGGTCGGTGGGGTTGTGGTGATTATTGTCACCATTAAGAACTGATGGGACATTCCTTGCTAAATTCTCTGAACTGTTATAACAGGAATACTTTTAAATGGTCATTAACTGAAAAAGAGAAAACTTTAGGCAAATGCCAAGTCATTCATTAGGGTCGTTCTAGACAAAAGGGATCCAGGGAGCAGGATCTCCTTTGGAAATTTGGCCCCACCTTCCCACCCTGCATTGGATCAGTGTGGAATGTCACAATGGGAGAAATCCCCGCTTCTCCTGGGGGGTGGCCAGGGCTGGGCACACCAGTCCCTTTGTTAGGGACTAACACAGTTCCCTCCTTGTGTTGCAGTCCAGCTGCCCGGGCCTGCTCCCAACATCCGCGCCTTCTCCGGCTCCCCCACCTCCATCACCGTCACCTGGGAGACGCCGCTCTCGGGCAACGGGGACATCCAGAACTACAAACTCTACTACATGGAGAAGGGGCAGCACACGGAGCAGGTACAGGGCCTGCCACACCCACTCAAACTGCCCTGAAGGGCTGCAGACACCGTGGGAAGGGTTTGCTTTTCTCATAGACTGAATCCTTTAGCCTCAGATTGGGGAACACTTAAAATCAGAATTCCAACGTGAAATGTTGGTGTCTGGGCTGGGAATGATTGGCGATGCCCTGTTTTGATATTTGTCAACATCAAGTAGCTTTTGGTGAATTACATCTTATCATGAGAGGAGAAGGGAGAGAGCAGCCATGTTGTTGTTGAGCTGTTCTGGTGCAGATGATATTAAATATGCTTGCACAGAGCTATGAGCTGGGTTTTAGCAGTTCAGGCTAAATACTCATTTTGGCATGATCCCTAATCCAAACTTTCTTTAGTTCTTGGAGCTAGTGATTGATGTTTTGATATTGCTGAGCATCCAATTAATTTAATTTTCTTAGTACACCACTGAAGCATTCAGTGTGTTCTGTAGAAGTGTGGGCTGCCACCTGAGAATGAGGATTAATCCCAGTCCTCACAGCCACATTCCCATCTGATTGCATATCAGTATCATTCCAGCTGTAGAAAGCAAAGGGAAGAATATTTTTCTTAGCTTTTAAATATTTTTTACATCAGTTTTTAAATAGGCTTTGCCTTTTGTACTTCTGCATCCCACTAGTTCGATTATAGTGGTATATATTATGATGGTTTTGAGAGTTTCCAGTTGTCTTCTCATGCCCAGAACCAGTGTCCATGTTAGGATTTAAATAGGACAGGGAGAATTTTCTCCTGGAAACTCAGAGCTGACATCCTCCACGTCCTGGCTGTGCCTGCCAGCGACGCTGAGATTGTGCAGGAGCTCTGTGGTGTCGCTGGCACCGCAGAGTGACCTGAGCTTGCCCTGGGGGTGTCGTTGGGGACAGGACGTGGACGTGGGGGGCCTGTCCCACACGGTCACCGGGCTGAAGAAGTTCACCGAGTACAGTTTCCGCGTGGTCGCCTACAACAAGCACGGCCCTGGCGTCTCCACCCACGACGTCGCGGTCCGGACTCTGTCAGACGGTAAAGCTGCTCCACTTCTTCGGATTGTGGGTTTCTAACAGGAATTACCTGGCCATTTCCGACAAGTGAATCTTTAACTAGGCTTTTATGGGGTTTGTTCATTGTTGCATGTGGCTGTTCACGGGTAAAATCCCCCCGGAGGCCTTCCAGAACTGGGTGAAGGAAAATTGCTACACCTGCAGAAGGATCTGGGGTTGTAATTCTGGAACAATGGTGTCCTTCATTCCAGCATCAGCCATGTATTTCATGGATTATTGGGCCTACCTCGAGCGTGGACAGAAAAAAATATACACTGAAGGCACCAACTCCAAATTATTTTCTAGGTTCTCTCACTCTTGGTTTTGGAGTGGTTTTATTTTAATTGTGTTTCCATGTTTGCACTCCAGCACAGATATTGTTAAATCCATTGCACAGAGTGGTGAGAGCAGGATGTGAAGTCAATATTTTTTATAAGGCAGATGAAGAGGTGATGTGAGCAAACAGAGATAGATGAGTAACTGCAGAGTGATCTGAGTTAGTGGTAACTTTTATTTGTTAGAGAGAAGTTTCTGTAGAAAAACATTCAGAGGGAAAGGGAGCAGAGCCTGGAATCCTGTCCCCAGGAATGACCAGGAGGAGAGGGGACTATTTCCCTAAACTCTCTCTAGGTCCAGGTTTGTTTCTGGGGCACTTCCTGACTTTGCAGTGATTTTTATGTATTTGCTAATTCAATTCCTCTTTCATGAGACTCTCTCAGCATCTTCTTGAACCCACACCAGCTTTTATCCACAACATCAAGTGAGTAAAGGTTCCACAGATTAATTTTCTGTGAAAAATCCCTCCTTTCTGTCTGTTCTGCCCCTGCTCTGTGCTGGGGTCACTTTTTGCCTGGGGCTGTGCTCCTGAAAGATAGACTACTGTGTGTCCACTGATTATTTCTCTGTCCCACTCCTCCTTCTGTGGACCTTTACCATGGTTTCCTTGGTTCATCCATTTTCCAGACTCCAAAGAGACAGGAATGGTTACCCATTTCTCCTGTGGAAGCTGATTCAATCTTTAGTGCCCTTTTCTGAACTTTTCTCCAGGTTCCTTTTCTCCTTTGTGTTAGAAACTGAGGTAGATGGGACTAAAACAGTATCAAAGGTGAAAGTGAGGCATTACTTGCATTTGAGGAGCTTTTTGTGTTCTTCTGAGCACCAAAAGGAATCATCCCAAGGTCTTATGTGCAGTTCTTTACCACAAGATCACACCCAGGGCTCTCCCAGTTCATCTACCCCTGTATCTTCCTGCTCAGCTCCTTATTCCAGCAAGCACTTCCCTCCCATGCTCTCCTTGCTTAAAATTGAAGGGATTTCCCTTGAAGGAGGGAGAGATCTCTATTCTGCTCCTATTCTAGCTTCTGCTCTCTCAGTTCATGCTTTATTGTTATTTTGGTTGATTTGGTGCATGTTTCTGACCCAGCAGGTGGAGTTTTAATGCTGGCACCACTTGGCCACCTCCGGTATCAAGATAAACTGGTAGAGGTTACAGAAGTCTTGAAGCTGTTTTGTTCCCCAGTTCCTTGAGAATTCCTGGATGGATAACACATGGCCCTGGCAAGAGGCTGCTGTTCCCTGAGTTTCCATAAGGCCTTACACTGTCACTTCAGTTGGAGAGACCATGGGAATCCTTTGGAAGGGTGTCAAGGAAACCTCTCCTTTCCCTTCCCCTCACTATGGATGCAAAGAGAGATTTGTGTGGCCTTATCTTTGGCTTTTGCTGCCCTACCTGAAAGTTTGCACACTCATTTCTCTGAGGGGCTGCCAGCTCCTTCCTTGTTTGAAGAACTTATTATTAGTTACAATGTCATTTTGAAGTTTTCCTGGAGTTCTTTCTTCTCCAACTTCAGTTTTCATACTTAACTTATAGGTACATACTTTCTAAAGCTCTCTGAAGGATGTAATCTTGTTTCTTTCAGTCTCATAACCCCGGGAAGCTCTCAAGTATTTCCAAAATGATGCACATTTTCCTCCTGTATTTTCCTGTTGTGGTGTCCAGGAGCAATCTCCATGTTCCTTGCAGGGATTTCTCCCTAAGCTTCCTTTAGCCCTGATTTAACAAAGCATCTGCATTTTTATGTAGGTATTTGCTCCTAATCTGTTACAGTGCCTTGTTGCAGGGATAACTCTGCTGGTATTACCATTTGAACCCAGGTTTATGTGCTGCTCCTGAGGATTGCTTCTCCTATGCTGGAATTCATGATCAGGGATTACAGCTGGAAGTGGAATCTGAGCCTCCCAGTCTCACATGCCGAGCCATCAGCATGTCCTGGTGCTCCTGCCTGGCTGCTCTCCATGAGCTGTCCCACTCCAGGAGATGCCTTTCCATAGCAAATCTGTTCTTCCCTGTGAGGGTGGGGAGGCCCTGGCACAGGGTGCCCACAGAAGCTCCTGGATCCCTGGAGTTGTCCCAGGCCACGTTGGACAGGGCTTGGAGCACCCTGGGATAGTGGAAGGTGTCCCTGCCCATGGCAGGAGTGGCACTGGAGGGGCAAAAAGCTTGGCTTTGTATCCTCTCCTCTTCACTGCGCTGCTTCTCAGACCCATAGCCCTTCATCCTCAGCTGTGGTGATTTCAGGTTCAGCTGGGTTGGCAAGGGCAGGGAAGGGAATCCTGGCCCCTCTCCGTTTCTGCCGTGGGGTGGTGGGGAAGGGGGGTTTGTTTCACCCTGTCTCAGTGAGCCTTTCCAAACTCCTTCCACTTGATGCTCTCAGGGGCTTCTCTGGGATGCTACAGTGGCTGGGATTCTGCAGGCTGGAGCAGTCCCATCCCTTTGTCCCTGTGCTCCTTGCCCATCATTGTGCTTCACTGGAGCCTCCCCTTCCTGCCAGGGAAGCCTCAGCTCTGCCAGAAGCCAACCTTTGCTGTGGTACCACCTGGACTTCCCTGCTTCCAGGATTTTTCTTCCTCTCCCTTTTTGCCTGACTCCCACTGCCATGAGCAGCAAGCAAAGAGTGGGAGTTCAAAGGCAGCCCCAGCATCTGAGATGTTCTTCACCTCCTCACTATCACAAGGCCCTGGGGACTGAGAGGTTTCCTGTTACACAAAATCAGGATAACAAAATCCAGGCCAGAAATTTATATGTGGGTTTCCTTAATCAAGCAGTGTGTTCATTAAAGCTTTGCCTTGGGAAAGAGATGGATGGGATATGTTCTCTGAGAGTTTTAGAAGTGTTTTTAAATATAAAACATATTTTATTTAGATAGGTATGAAAATAAATACCTGAATAAAGAGCTTTTTCTTCATGATGAAAACACAGAACTCTCCTCAGCCATTTGCTGTGTCAGAGAGTACCTGTGGGAGGGTTGGTAGCTCCTTTATGTGCTGCCTTAAGCCAGAATGATTTGTACTTCCATAGCAAATGAGAGCAGCAAGTAGTTGGGTGTGGAAATACAATATTTGAATGATCTGGGTTGTAACTCCTTTAATGTTTCCAGTTCCCAGTGCTCCACCACAGAATCTAACGCTGGAGGTACGGAATTCCAAGGTAAGATTGGAGGATTTCTTGCTGGCAGTGGGTAAAAAAAAGGCTGGGGGGGTGCATAATTTGGAGCTGCTTTGGGTCTTTTTCCTTCCATGCAGCTTTTGGGCTCTTTATGGAGAATATATGGATGTGGGGCTTGGAGAAACTGCAGTCCAGCTGTGGGCTGGCTCTGGTGGGATGCAGTGACAGTGCTGATGATGGAAGGAATTTAATGAGGATCTTTTCTGAAGGATCAGAGCTGGAATCCCTGCTCACTGTTGTTTGCAGTGTGGTGGGCACGCACAGACACACTTCTGGAGTGCCTTGGGTGCTTGAGAAGAGAAAGCGGAATATTTGGCCATTGTGCCGTTGGAATTGTGTGTAGAGATGGTTTTTCTAAAGCTTTCCTAAAGACTTTTTTCCAAATACCTTCTTGTGCTGCCTTCCCCAGAGCATCCTGCTGCAGTGGCAGCCCCCTCCTGCTGGGACCCACAGTGGGCAAATCACAGGATACAAAATCCGCTACCGGAAAGTGTCCCGCAAGAGCGATGTCACCGAGAGCGTGGGGGGCACCCAGCTCTCCCAGCTCATTGAAGGTGAGCAGGACCTGTCCTCCCTGGGGTGCCTGGCTGTGTTTTGAAGCGCTTGGGACCAGGATTCTGTGGGGTTCCTGTCCTCCCTGTGGTGCCTGGATGTTTTTAGGGAGCTCAGGGACAGGATTCTGTGGAGTTTCTGCCTTGGAAGACAAACAGAAGCAGCTCCCGAAGGAGCTCTGGGGTCGTGTGGGCTGCAGGTGGTGGCTGGGGCTTGTTCTTCCTAGCCCTGATGGATTTGCTAAGTGGACTGGATGATTCCTTATAAAATGTTTATAAAAGGGTGGAGAAGGTGACCCTGGGCTCATTGTGTGCCCAAATGCCAGAGATGGAAGCGTGGAGGAGGAGGGCAGAGGAGCAGGGGCTGGGCAGGGTTGACACAGGCACCTGGACCCAGCTCCAAGCCCTGGGAATGGCTGACCTCAGGCATCCCTGAAATATCCCACCTCAAGTCCATGGAATATTCCAGAGGGAATGCTTTTCCTCCTTTTGTACACTTAAAAATCCAGTCTAGTCCATCACTTAGTGTCAGTTGCATGTTTGCTGCCTGAGTTACAGTTGTGTTCAGCAGGAACAATCAGTGCATGAGAACAGGAGCAACACTACATGGTGTTTCTCTTTAAAATCTCTGTATACGAATGCTTGGTCAAAAGAGAAGAAACTGGGAAATTCTAGATGAGTTTCTAGCAAGATACTCTGATTTTTTTTGTCAAAAGCTCCAGCTGTGACTTTATAGGCCTCATTTTTCTCAGAGAATTGAGGTATTCCTGTCATTCCAGTATGTTTTTGGCAGCAACAAAACCTGCTGGAGAGGCTCCATATATCAAATTTTGAGTGCCTTTTCACAGTGCTCTATTTTTTTAGTACAGACTTTTACATTCATTATACAAGTGTATGAGTTCGCTCACCTGCTGCCTCTGTGCCACCCTGGATTTGTTAATGGTGGGGGTGTTCCTGTTCTTAAAACTAATCAATTAAAACTAATTAACAG
>VRYO01000100.1:19078136-19089597 GCA_009812075.1 Sialia sialis | reverse complement strand
GCTGATGGATCTGATGGAATTGCCGGGCTGATGGCTCTCTGGGAATTGTCCCCGTGTCCTCAGGGCTGGAGCGAGGGACCGAGTACAGCTTCCGCGTGGCTGCCATGACCATCAATGGCACCGGCCCCGCCACCGACTGGGTGTCAGCTGAGACCTTCGAGAGCGACCTGGATGGTGAGAGACCCTGGGACTGGGACAGCAAAACGTGGGAATTCACTCATTTCATTCCACTGACATCTGGCTGCCTCTTTGAAAGGCAAACCTCTGTGTTTTCACTTCTGTTCTAGGTGTACAATGGGGTTTATTTAGGATTGACATCAGTTCCTATTTAAACAGAAAATTCTTGCCAAGTTAATAAAGTGGCTTGAAATGAAGCTCTGCTCCTACACTTCCTAGTGCTGTGTGTTGGCATCAAATGCTCTCTGCTAAGGAATACTCATTTGTAGTGACAATGAGATGTCACAGTAGGAAAGAAATAATGGAAAATATTCTCAGCCACATGTTGGTGCTGTTCTTTCTTTGACTCACAGTAACTTATTTTGCACAGAAGAACAGGGAGATGAATTACATTTCCTATGTTTTCTGCACCACATCTCCTATGAGAAATTCTGCTGCGGGTGCGAAATAAAAAATTATGTTGAAATTGTGGGTATTAAAATAATTACATTGAAAATTCCAATGATGGCAGAAAGGTTCCTGAGCTTGCTGGAGCATTAAATGGGATATTCCAAGCTCTTTTCTTGTGCTGTAAAGGGTTCTTAACAGAGAGTCTGTTCCACCAAGTCCATGGATTTCAGGGATGTGGATAGTGGAAATTCCTTGATCCGTGTGTCAACCCTTAGTGAATGTAACATACCCTTGGAGCTGCCAGGTTACCAAAGTGGAGCAGAGCTCTGTAAATGAGCTATGGAAGTGTCCCTGAACTGGAGTTAACAGCACTTTGCCAGAGGACAGCACCAGGATTAAATTTAAATTTAAACAGGGCAGAAGGAGGTAGAAAAAAATAACTTCTGAATGTTGCAGGAAATCTGACTTTCTACACATTCTTTCCATGGAATAAAGTAATAAAAATTTACATTTAAGACAACATAACATGATGTTCATATAGCTCTGATACACCTGTGAGATCTGTGTGTGCACACTGCATTTCTTGGGTTTCTTCCTTTAGAGAGCTCATGTGGATAATTTTAACACCATGCAAATGCATTTACAGCTCATCTTGCTTTTCTTAGGTTCAACAGACATATGAGGCATCATTTCTTTTTATTCCACGTCTGCTTTTTGAATTTAAATAGAAAATAATTCCCAGGAGAGGTCCATGGGTGTAAAGGGAAGCAGAAGTGTTAAAATTCCATGTTGGAGTCGGAGCAGGTTCCCCCTGAGTGCAGAGCAGAAGGTGTTGAACAGTTGTACAGAGTTTGTCCCCGGTGCAGTGGAAATGTCACCTCTCCTGCTGCACTTGGAGCTTTGCTGTGTTTAATAGTTGGGAACTGGAATTGCTGGGCTGTGTCAGCAGCAGCCCAGGAGCTCCCTGGGCTGGGGGCCAGGGCTGTGCTGTGATCCAAATAATCCTGTTGTGGTGCTTTATTAAACGTTTGTAGAGAAATGCAGCGTGTTTCATTAAAATGAAATCCCTGCAGGAAGCACAAGTCCTTGATTCCTTTTGGAGTGGGGAGCTCAGTCTGCTATTGCAGGGAATTATCCCTAATCCGTCAGCACCTGACAAAAGGATTTATTTAATTTTTGAGAAGTGAACCCAAAGTTAGGGACACTCCAGGGACAGTTGGGAGATTGCTTTTAGGTTCCAGTCAACAGTGGGGAAAAGCCTCTTAGGAGAAATATCAGGAGCTTACAGTGGCACATTGTGGAACTGTTCTGGTGTTAGGGATCCACATTCCGTGTCTCTGTGGGATGGGGTGAGACTTGTGTTGTTTTTGGGGGAAGGGATTGAACATTTGATGTTGACTCTGTATTTTCTGAACTTTTAGTATGGCTGTGTAATTTCTACTTATGTTGTATGAATATGGGACTCCAAGGATCTAGGCAGCAGCAACTGTAGGACAAATGAAGAGAACCCATTGCAGTGCAGTTCTTAAAGCTGTGGAATATGTTGTTTAATGCTACAACCAGCTCAGGAGCCTTTCTTTCATCACCAGAGTTTTCCATGTAATTATTGTAATACCCACAAGTAAGGAATATGATGGAATTGTAAGTAGATGGATTTGTGGAGGGGAAGGATGGGATAAAACCGGTGCGTGTTTGGAAAACTGGAGGGCAACATGCCTAAGCAAATCCAATACAAAAACCATCCCAACCCCCTGAGCTTCAGCACAACCATCCTGCCTTTTGAAGGGAGGATCTGTTGCAATGTAACGTTAATATTCTGCTACCGGAGTTCTTTGCTCTCTCCTGCACATGGAATTTTTGTTGTGCTCGTTCCGACACTCAGAAGAGCTTTGTGTGACCGTCTCCATGTCATTGCCTTTATTTGTGAGAAGGCCTTGCTTCCCTTTTCCTGCAGAGACCCGTGTGCCCGAGGTGCCCAGCTCGCTGCACGTGCGGCCGCTGGTCACCAGCATCGTGGTGAGCTGGACCCCTCCTGAGAACCAGGACGTGGTGGTCAGGGGCTACGCCATCGGCTACGGCATCGGCAGCCCCCACGCCCAGACCATCAAGGTGGACTACAAACAGAGATACTACACCATTGAGAACCTGGGTGAGTGCAGGGAATGCCATCTGTGCCCCAGCACAGCCTCCCTCAGGACTCCTTAAACAGTTTCCATCTGAGCAGCAGCCCAAGTTCACCATGCTCCGTGCAGAGCTGTAGGTAAAAAAAGGGACTGAAATGTCACCAGGATGCACTGGTGGCTCCTTTAAAAGGAAAATAAAGATTCACCCCTCCACGGAACTCTCTGTGGGAGGTAAATAGTCTGAAAGTGAGAGAAATAGCAATATTGGAAATTCCATCAGATCAGAGGTTTGAGTGATTTTGATTTTGTTCTTCTGGATTGTTTTTCTTGCTTCTGATTTGGCTGCGCTTAAAGGTAGATTTGCTGCAACTGTAGATTGGAGCTGTGATGTCCCTGCCCAGGCAGGGGACAGAATGACATGGGCTTTAAGGTCCCTTCCAACCCAAGCCAGTCAGAGTTTCTGTGACCATGAACAGAAGATCTGTGCAGAGACTTCCTCAGTTCAAATCACATATTCAAAACTTAAATACTGAACAAAGAAGATATGGAGAAGCAGAAACCAGAATTCAGTGGTTGTGCTGATTTCTTTTCCCATTTAGATCCCAGCTCCCACTACGTGATAACCCTGAAAGCCTTCAACAACGTGGGGGAAGGGATCCCCCTGTATGAGAGCGCTGTGACCCGGCCCCACTCGGGTGAGTCCCGCGAGTGCTCAGAGCCCTGAGCAGCTGGGATGGGCTGGGGGTGATGGAAGAGTCCTGGTAGTCAGCTCATTCTGTGCTCTCTGTCCCTGTCACTGCTTGGCCTCACACATTCCCAATAAACCGCCTAATTGGGCTCATTTGTAAATTCCAAACTCACCTAGCTACTACTAATGGATGTGCTTACTCCAAACCTTCCCCTGAGCTGAGCACAGCCTGTGTGGGTGCAGTTCTAAAGGCCCTGAGCTGGCAGTTCATGGTCTTTTTCACTGAGATTTTTGAACATGATGCCTGTGCTTGCTTTATGTCCCTCTGTTGTCACTCGCACTAAACAAAATCTTGGCAATTTTTATTTTGGGCTTATAATCCATAAAGAGAAGAGTTAAAGCAGAGAAGTGTGCAGCAGGTGAACTGTTGCCATGGCTCTCTGGGGTCCCTCCCAGCCTGCTGACACCACCCAGGAATTTGGTGGAGGTGCAACACATGGGATTAGTCCTGATGAGCTGGAATGCTTGGAGATTCTCCAGGTGATGCTGGAATTGCAGTTTCACAGTTACTGCAAGTCAGTCTCTCACTTGAAACCTTCCTTTGAAAGTGCTTTTCAGGAGGTCCCTGTGTGTTTGGGAAGTTTGTTCATCCAGAGCTCCAGCTCTGTGTCCTCCTCGTTGTTTTCTGGGAGAGGAGCCAGTGGACACTGCAGGCAAATGAAGTTACAGTGTCTGTCTGTTTGGGGTTCCCAGGCCATGGTTGAGTGCCCTGGGCATTAATTAGGGTTATGCCAGCAGGGATTGATTTGTTGTCTTATTGTCTGGAGGAGGGAGGACAATGCAAGAGTAATGTTGCTGCCCAGTCTGATGTCACCTATTAACTCTGGCTTTTCTCTCTTTCTCTCCATTCCTCACCTTCCATCTCATTGCACTTCCCTGCATTCCCTCTTTTTTGTTTTGGTTGACATTAAAATGCCACCTCCTCCTTTTTTAATTATAAACCACGGCCTTTTCCCCATGGATTGCGCAGACACTTCCGAGGTTGATTTGTTTGTTATTAATGCTCCATACACTCCAGTGCCAGATCCGTCTCCCATGATGCCCCCGGTGGGAGTTCAGGCTTCCATCCTGAGCCATGACACCATCAGGATCACTTGGGCAGACAACTCCCTGCCCAAGAACCAGAAGATCACGGACGCACGGTTCTACACCGTCCGCTGGAAAACCAACATCCCTGCCAACACCAAGTACAAGGTACTGAGTCTCCCAGGAGCCTCCCAGCCCAGGCAGGGGAAGGCAGAGCGCTGGGAAAGCTGCTGGGCTCCTTGGAGGGGCAGGATTCCTGCAGCTCCACTGCCAGGGAAAGGCACAGCTGAAGGAATGAGCCCGAGGGTCTTGGAGGACAAGGATTGCTCTGGGTCTGGTGGGAGCAGTTCTGTGTCTCCTGTGGGATGCTGGGCTGCTGTGGGAGTGGATGGAAGAGCTGCTTCAGGGAAGGAATGAAAATTTCCAGAGTTGTTCTGTTCTGTTCTGTGGACATGGTGATGGTTTGAAGCTTTCTCCTGCCCCGATCCCTGGAGAATCACTGAAGTACTGCAAGCTGTGTGTGACTGGAGCCCCTCTCTGAGCCGTGCAGGAAAAACAGATTTACCCCCATGGTTCAAAGTTTCCTTTTAGAACCTTTTCAGTTCGTGCAAAACTCGTAGTGAACCTTTCCTTTGGGAGCTACTGGCTTCAAAATATGCAACAAGAACTTTACGGTATCTTTGCCTTCCTCCATTTTCATGTGTTTTGATTTGGAGACTGGATTTGGGGTTTGGTTTGGTGGTTGGTTGGATTTTTTTATTAATTTTCAGAGTTACCTGGAGGGCTCATAGCTGCTGACTGCAAATTTCACATTTGTTATGAGACTCAGAGGAACTGGTAGTTAAAATACCCAGCCAGTGGAGCTCCCTTTATGCTCCTGCAGAGCCAGTTTGTTATAATCCAGATATTTTCTTTACTGAAATGAAAAGATGTAAATATGCGTCTATTCTTCTTCTAAAAACAAGTTTCTTCTGAGCCACGTTCCTGGGTCATGTGCAGAGGATGTCTCAGGAGTGGTTTAAATAAAGCTGCAGTTTCATTAGCTAATTGCTTAAAAGAATGAAATAAAATAGAAAGTGCAATAAAATAGTAAATTTACTATTCCTGCTGTTCCGGTGCTGGTGGTCAATGGACAACAAGTTGTACTGTGACCAAAGCCAACACAGAATGATGGAATATAGTCTAAAATTACTCAAAATTGTAGAAAGGATTTGCCTGAAGGAAAGAAGTTGGAGGTATTTGCTCCCATCACGTGTAACCCATGGTATCTGGAGAATCCACCTCCAGCTTTTCTTCCCCTGTTTCTGTTGGAAATCATCTCCTGAGCTGCTGAGTGCTTTTTGGGAGGGCAGACCCTTGCAGGGAGTGCTGGGTCTCAGTCAGGCTGTGGTGAGTTCAGTGCTTGTCCTGGCCCCTCTGCAGCTCCTGCTCGCTGCATCCAGAGCTTTGAAATGTCCCCATTGTTGGGGACAGAAATCCTGTGTCACCTCTGCAGGATCCAGAGCAGCATCTGCTCAGCTCAGCTCAGTGGGGTTTCATTCTCTCTCATCCCTAGGTTTGGTGTTCAGAGCATTCACTGAAATTTTCTGCCTCTGCCCTGTTCCTGCCCTGCCACAAACTCCTGAGGAAGAGGCTGTGTACTCTCCCTAAGGAGCTTTGTTTTCCTCAGTTTGTGCAGGATTGTGCCAGTCTGATCCTGGAAAGCCAGGGACAGATGGGATGCAGCTCCTGTGCTTTGAACTGTGTCTCTGCACTAACATGGAGCAGTTTTCCAAAGCCCCCTTGCTGGTGTGTGGTGTTGTCCTGGGATCCATCAGGGATCAGTGAAAATATGAAACTTCGGATCTTTTAGGACTGCATAAAAGAGAAACAAGTTGTTCAGGGCAGTATTTATGGAGTTTATTTCTAGCAGGTGCACATGGTTTGGTAGTGTGGGATAGGCTGGGATCTTAAAAAAATAAAGTGCTGTTAAATTGGGGAGTCTGACACTCCAGGGAGACTCAGGTGTGTCATTTACACTCAGTGTGGGATGCACAGGGAAACTAAAAGATCCCAAGATTCAAGGCCAGAGATGGAAATCAGAACTTCCACCTCTAAAAGCAGCTCAGCTGCCACATCAAATAATACAAATATTGGAATGTTTAAATACTGGTGGGAATTCCAGCATCCCAGAGAGGAAGAGCTTTTTGGGGTACAGCAGCTGGTAATGCCAGATGGGAGGGAAAGATTCCTGCTTTGGAGTTGTCATTCCATCCCTGCCTTCCCCAGGGAGCTGTGCCACAGTCCCACCCATTCCAAACTGCACTGAGTGTGTACCAAGGAGAGGCTTAAAGCCAATGGAGGATTTAATTTTAATTCATTTTATGAATCTTTGTTGTCTGGCCACAGATGGCAAAGCTTGGGCACAAATCACTGTCGTCCCTTGGATCACCATTTCCTGAACTTCCATCCCTTGTAAGAAAAAAGAAATGAAGGTATTGGAGATCTCAGGGTTTCTTAGTTACTGCTGGAGCCTTCAGAAAAGGTGCCTTTACCTTGGCAGTAAATCAGCTGCACTCAGTGGTTTCTGGAGGCAGTGGCTGTTCCAGTTGTTGTATGGCCCTGTCAGATCCTGAAACAACTCTTTAATTCTGTGTTTGCAGCACTGCAGGTCAAGGTGAGGAATATACATATCTTTAAATACAGCTTTCCTTCTTTTCCATGGGCCTCCAGTACATTCTGTTGGTGCTGAAGCCATTTATAACAAATACCAGATCTTTACAAATGCTGAATTACAAATTCCACTATGACCCACATGTAGTTTCCTTGTATGATTCTAAATAACCATTTTTTTCTGGAAAGAATCTACATCTTAGTAAAGTTTCATTCTCTTCTAGTCTCTCAAGTATCTTTAGTTGATTGTTCATTACATTTAAGGTTTTACTGGAAATGCCAGTAGGAATCTGGGAGGCAGCTCCAGGTTTCAAGCAGGACTGTTCCTTGCTGTGCTTTTTGTTTTCCCCAGCCAGAGGAGTTAATGAAATGCTCTAAATGAACCCCCAGGTAAACAGTGCTTTAACCACTGCATAACAAGTGGGCCCTGGATCTTGTATTGTCTTTTTTCATTTCTAAATGACTGCTGTTAAGTGCTCCTGCTGATTGCAGAATTTCTAGTGGAGGATAAACGTTGATATTTGATTAATGAATTTGCACGACAGAGAAGAGCCAGCCCCAAATTAATGGCTGTGGTTATGGAAATGCTGGGAACACGTGGGCTGGGGGTGTCTGAGAGCTGTGGTTTTGGGAAGTGCTGACCCTGCTTTCCCTTTCAGACTGCAAATGCCACCACTCTGAGCTATCTGGTGACGGGGCTGAAGCCAAACACCCTCTATGAGTTCTCGGTGATGGTGACCAAGGGCAGGAGATCCAGCACCTGGAGCATGACAGCACATGGGACCACCTTTGAATTAGGTACTCCTGGGCTCTGGAAGGGCTGGGATATTCCTAAGGAAACCTCCCTCTGAAATGTTTCTGCTAATTAACACTTGCTGGGAGAGATCGGAATAGTTAAGTCAGAAATGCTGATTAAAAAAACAACAACATACTTCAAAATTGCAAGGGATGATTGCAGGAGAATTTACATCAAATTACATAGAAGTCATGAATAATGTACCACAGTTCATGGGCAGGAGAGAAGAAAGTCTCACAAAAACCACATTAACAGCAAATGCAAAGGAGACACTTCAGCAAATGGTAATTAAAATTTGCTGTAAATGTGATAATTGTTAGAGAGTGAGAAGGTGCATGAGGCAAATAAAGACCAAAAAAAAAAATTACTGTAGGCATTAAGACATCCAAATGAGCCCTAAATTCCTGTTCAGTGCAGAACAGAGGAGGGTTTGTAGCTGCTAGGGAAAATTCAGGCCCAGGGAGTGACTGTGAGGGCCAGGCCCTCTCCCCGACCTGCCCTTCATGAGCTCTTCTTACCCTGCAGTGTTAAATGAACTTTGGGCAATTAAATTCCCTGCTTATTATGCTTTGGGTTCTCTTCAGATGGACTGTGGAGGACAAGAAGCCCACCCAAATGAGCCCAGAGTTCTCCTCCTAATTTAAAACACAGCCAAAAAATCAAACATTGAAAGAATTAGTGAGATTTTCCAGATATTCTATTGTAGAAATTCTATAATTTCTGCTTAAGAAAAAGCATACCCAGGATAAAATCAAAACCCCAGTGAGCTTCAGTTGCTTTTGAAAACATTGTTGTGGTTTTGGGTGGGAATTCCATTATGTGGGGCCAGCTCTGGGCTGGGCTTCTTTCCCATCCCACTATTCCCAGCCTGCATTAAACACTCCATTTGGTATTTCTGCTGACACATGTTCAATCCTCAGCCATAACTCTGCTCTGAGTGCAGGGACTGTAAAAGCTGCACAAATAAAGCTTTTTAAAAGAGAATTTGACACAAAGCCCCTGAGCAAGGGCACAGTGCAGGAGGGCACAGTGTATTTAAACAGGAGGGGTCAGGTTGAAGTGGTTGTAAGGAATATTTGCAAATATGACCAAAAAACTGGGCAATTAAGGAGAAAATTTAAAATAGGAATTAAAAAAAAAAAAAAGAAGCTAAATATATTTTCTCCTAACAGATCTTACGGTTTATAATACTGGCCAAATTCCTGAGTGAGTGGTTCATTATTTTGGGATAGTCCTGAAACTTGTGTAGGACTTGCTCCTAAAAGGAAAATATGGAATTTTGGGCTCTTTGTTATCTGTGTATTCCTGATCTCCTGTGGACTATTCCTGATTTTCTATTTTTGTTTCCTCTGAATCCTGTTTTTATATATTTGGGGCGATGGTTACAAGAACTTCTGGGCTTTGGCTGTCCCTGGTTTCCAGCTCTTCATCACAGGGATAACTGGTGGCCATCCCAGAGGATTTATGGATGGATTTCTAATAGGTCACATGCCTAAAGCACTGGAAATGCAGAAAGTTTAGTGGTACTGTGGTTGTATTAAATACCCAAGGTGGATTTGCTCTGGGTTGCCCCCTCAGGAGCCTCCTGGATTTCAGGATGTGACACTGCCGGGATGGTCAAGGATTTCAACTTTCTGCTGGAGCAATTTGTGCTCTTCCCTGAATTTTTGTCAGGACAGGCTGCTGGGAGAATGAAAAGTCTCCCCTTCTTTCTTTCTTTCCCTGTGTTTCCAGCCTGGAAAAAGTTTGGCCACTTGTGTTCAGCAAATACTTCTGCATTTGAAACATCCCTGTGGTGCAGATGCCTTCCAAATTACAAATCATTGTTCAGGAGGTCAAACTATTACAGGTTTGCCCAGAAATTGTTCCCCAGAGCAGCTATGGCTGCCCCATCCCTGGCAAGATTGGGCTGGACTGGGCTTGGAGCATCCTGGGACAGTGGAAAGTGTCCCTGTCCATGGCACGGGGTCACACTGGATGGGCTTTAAGGTACATTCCCACCCAAACCATTCCAGGCTGGTATAATTCTAAATTGCTGGTGGATTTACCTTGCTGATTGGGATTTAAGTGGCACTTCTGGATCTGAGTCCCACCACAAACCTGGAGAAGGGGAGCTATTTCAGATGCCTGCCTATATAGAATGTATCTTTCACAAGTTTGTGGGATTTTTCTGATGACTGAAGAAATTCAGGTGGGAAGTCACTGCACCCAGTTTCCAGTTTTTTGAGGATGCTCAGCCATGGATCACATCTGGTGCCAGAAGTGCTCTGGAAAGGGGGAGCTCCATGTGGGACACTGGATGGCATTGGCCAGTGAGGGGGTAAATCAGTGAGATGCTACACGAGGAGGGGATTTATAAAAGTCAAGAGAATAAGCCAAATATAATTGTATTCCACATCAAAAGAAGATGCAGGGCCCTGAGGTGGTTGTGACAGAGCAGCCATTGGTGACACTCTGGGTTTGTGTTCCAGTGCCAACCTCTCCCCCCAAGGACGTGACCGTGGTGAGCAAGGAGGGCAAGCCCCGCACCATCATCGTGAACTGGCAGCCGCCCTCCGAGGCCAACGGCAAAATCACAGGTGGGCCTTCAGGGGCTGCATGTCTGCTTGGCCAATCTCTGCACCAGCTCAGATTCATTATTTACTGCTGTACCTCATCAAAATATATTCATATATAAACTAGCTGCAGTGAGAAATGGAAGTGGAATGAGAAATCCAGTTTAAATATCTCGATAACCTTTGCTCATGCTGCTCTGATGGATGGTCTCCAGCAATTATCCCTGGTGCCTCTGGCCCATCAGAGGTTTATTTAGGAGAAGCAATCCCAGTGCTCTTTGTCATCTTTGTGGCATTTTTGTGTCTCAGAACAGACTTCAGGGCAGTTTCTTGTTCCCCTGACAGAACCATTAGGAGTAAACTGCTATCTGCCTTAAAGTGCATCACTGCCACATAGGATAAATCACTTTTCAGAAAGTAATAATTACTGATTCCCTTCTGTAATTTCTGTTCAGATTCCCATTTGGAAGGGCTTTCTGAAATAATCCAGTTCATTTAAATTTGTTTAAAGCTGAAATTAGATTTTAATGACATGTTGTTTGCAGCGTCTAGTTTTAGGTCTGAGCTCAGAATTAACTGTGGTGCAGAATCAAACCAGGGACACCACCTGATTGGGCAGGACTGGAGCCAAGGCTCTGGACAGGAGACTAAAACTGAATCAGTCCCTGGGAAAAGGCAGCAAAATGTTCCCTCTCCATGGGAAAGGAGGATTGACTGGAAACACAGGAGCCTTTGGTGAAGAGATTTGGTTACCAGTGAGGGGTACAAATGTCTCACACTGGGGCAGACCTGAGAGAGGGGAGACAACTACAGAGAGCAGCATTTACCTGTACAGGGCTGGCAAAATTATCCCATTGTCCAGCTCCAAAATCCCCTGGCAGTGAAGGAAACCCTTGAAACAAACTGTTCAGTGCTTATCACCTTTTGCACAAGCAGCAGTTAACAGATGAAAAATGAACGAAAATGGTGATTCAGGGCTAAGCCTGAGCACAAC
>VRYO01000100.1:19064345-19077136 GCA_009812075.1 Sialia sialis | reverse complement strand
TCTCCAGCTCCTGTTTCCAGAGCCCATCTCCAGCTCTCCTCTCCCAGAGCCCATTCAGTTTTTGGGATGTGAGGCCCGAGTGCCCTCTGGTGGGAGCAGCCCCATTAGCCAGACTCAGCACTAATTAATTGCTCATTAACTCACTCTATGCTGTCAGTGATGCCAGAATTCTGAGTGCTGATGTCATTCCATGGCCCCTCATCCATGGAGTGCTTGGCTCTTCAGCTCCACTCTCCCTGGGGATGGGTTGGGAATGCTGAGCTGTGCCAGTCTGGGGCATCGTTAGACCTGCTGACTAATTAGGACACTCTGGAGTTAATTCATGACTTGTGCCTCTAGCCTGTTAAAATGCTTTTAGCATCACTTCATATATATACAGATATGTTTCAGATATAGAGATATATAGATGTATATCTATATACAACAGATATATATATATAACAGATATATAGTTATATAAAAATTTGTATTTCCATATATGTGACATATAAAATAAATACTTGAAGTTAGAGATAGACATAAATAATGATACAAACATATAGATAATATATGAAAAAATATATAATGCATGTTTTGTTTATACAATATATATTAAACGCAGGTTCATGTATATGGGTATATAAATGTATAGAGGTTCAAGTATTTATTTTATGCTGATCTGTGTTTCTAGTATAAAATGTTACAAAATTTATTGCATAATGATTAGTGATTTTACTGTATTTTAATAACAGAACATAAACTCTTCCCATACCTTTTTTTTTTTCTGGGATGTGCAGGGCAGCCTCACTTGTCTTCAGATTCCTGTTGCCTTTGTTAATACACTGAAAAATAATGAAATAATTATAAAAACAAGTAGTTTCACTGTGCATGAGAATGTTTTGTTGTTTTAACATAATTTAAATAACATTAATTCTTTGAGGATGTTTTGATAATGGCAGCTTTATTTTACTTTATTTGGTCTATAAATAGGTAAAAGGATGGAAAAAGCAAAATAGAAACAATCTTGGTATTTTAAATGGCTTTTTTCCTTACCATCTATTTTGAACAGTTCAGAGGGAAGATGGGAGGGCTTGCTGATATTTGAGCATGGTTTTGTGTTTGCCAAAGTCAGAGCACACTTGGGAAACCCCTGATGGTTTCCCTGGCACACTGAACATTTCCTGTGGGCTGCTGTGGCTCCCTGTCCCTTTGTGGATGGAATTGTCTCTGTGCTGTGGTTCCCTGTAAGGATGGAATTGTCTCTCTCCTGTGGCTCCCTGTCCCTGTATGGATGGAATTGTCTCTGTGCTGTGCCTCCCTGTCCCTGTAAGGATGGAATTGTCTCTCTCCTGTGGCTCCCTGTCCCTGTAAGGATGGAATTGTCTCTCTCCTGTGGCTCCCTGTCCCTGTAAGGATGGAATTGTCTCTTTCCCTGCCCAGGGTACATCATCTACTACAGCACGGACGTCAACGCCGAGATCCACGACTGGGTCATCGAGCCCGTGGTGGGCAACAGGCTCACACACCAGATCCAGGAGCTCACCCTGGACACCCCCTACTTCTTCAAGATCCAGGCCCGCAACTCCAAGGGCATGGGGCCCATGTCTGAGGCCGTGCAGTTCCGCACCCCCAAAGGTAGCCTGGCCCTGCAGCCGCGTGGGGGTGAGGAGCGTGGGCAAGGCAGCACTGGGGCTCTAGAGTGATGTTTTCCATGGCTTTGGGCTTGCACAGAGCTCAGCTCTTGGGTTCATAGCTGTTCCACAGTGCCTGGGGGGTCTTTGGGCTGTGATGTTGTTCCATACTTGGGGCAGCTGCAGTGACATTCGGGTGCTGTGTGTCACATCTGCTCCTGGGAACGGGGTGGTGCAGGGGGAGCTCGTGGGATGCAACAGGCCCCTAATTCAGGAACTGATAGTAATGGGCAAGTAGTAAAGAGTAAAATGTGAGAGAACTTGGGAAAAATAAAACTATGAGTTTATTGTCATTGAATCCTATCATAGAATTGGGCTGGGAGGGACATTACAGCCCATCCATGGGCAGGGACACCTCCACCAGCCCAGACTGCTCCAAGCCCGGTCCAGCCTGGCCTTGGACACTTCTCCACATGAGTTTTAGTGCTGAGAATCAAGAGCTGTACCCTGTGCTGTGGGAAACTTGGAATTCTGTCTCACTCCTTCAAGCCTTGTGACGTGTCTCTTGTTTTTTCCTCCCTGTGCTTGCCCCACTAAGCTGAGTCCTCAGATAAAATGCCCAATGACCAAGGTAAATGAACAGCCACATTTCTCTCCATCCCTCACTGTTCTGCTTTGCTGTCCATGTGCTGTGACTTTTTTTTTAAGTGGAACAGGATCCTGCTGCTCCAACTGGCAACGGGCGAGTTCCTGCTGTGCTGGAAGTCCTGGGCATGGATGGGAGGAACGTAAAGGGATCTCTGCAGAGGTGTCCCTGGAGGGCTGTGGGGGTTGTGCCAGTGCTGAATCCTTCTGGCAGAATGGCTTTGGAGCCAGTGGTGCCTCATCCAGGCACTGCCCACATACGAAGGGGTGGAAGATCAAAGGGATTCTGGTTAGCACAAGTGCTGCTTGTGAGGATTCATTCCATAATAAAGGCAGAGAAGCCCTAGAAAGCTCTTTTGCAGGAGAGATTCTGCCTGTCAGCTCATTTGGAGCACAGATTCTCCTGAGGAGCCCAGCACTGGCTCCTAAAAGCCTTAAGGTTTTAAAATGTTTGCTTGAAAAATGGGAGCTTTGAGCTTCCTATATTGAATTAGAAGGTGGATGTCCCAGGGCACTTCTTGCTTTCTTCCAAATAACCTACAAGCCACATAAAAAGGGGGAGAATTAGTCTGAAGGGATGAGTTAAAAAGACCATTGGCAAACAGCTTAGACATGCAATTAAAGAGATCCTAAAGGGGCTCTGAGGGAGCTGCTCCTCACTTGGCTCCTCAGCTTGGTACTTGGAGTAATTTATTAAATGTGCTTTTACTCTTTACTGGGTAATGCTGGTAGCAGGGGCAATCAGGAATAAATTGATCGCCATCCTTGTGTCCTGGAGGTGAGGCTGAGGTTTGGCTGTCTGGGGAGCAGGAGTTGCAATGTCATTGTCCTGCTCACCTGAAGCAGGAGGGAAGTGGGGAAGGTTGCAGCGTTTTAGGTGGAAGTTGCTGTTTTCTGTTTTTCCCTGTTCCAACCCGATTTCAAGCCAATGTTACATCCTAAAGTAGCATGTTCAATTCATGAACATGTTACATCCTAAAGTCATGATCAGTTTTTATCACAGCCTGTTATTTATAGATAATCAAAGTCAAGGGTTTTGTTTGTGAATTCCTATAAGGACTGTGGGACAGCTGAAATCGTGGCAGTAGCTGAAATGTGGGAAAGGGGAAGGCAGAGGAGGTGCAGGAGAGGAGCTGAGGAGCTGCCCTGTGACAACATCACTGAGCTGCCAGTTTGGGACCTGCAGGAAAGAGCCAGCAAGTTACTCAGGCTGGGAGCAAAACCTAATGGGATTGATTCTCTGCCCTTAATGGTTCTGTTCTTTCCTCTCTGTGTCTACTTTAATGTTTTCCTTCTGAACTCAGCACACAATTCTGTTTTCCCACACCCTTCTGAAACACAGAGCTTGGTCAGAACTCAGGCAGGGCCTGTTGCTCTCAGGCTTCAGGTAGTTGCACTGACCTCATCCTAAAGCAAAGATTAAGGTCTCAGATTGAGTAAACCCATCCTGAAATCACCAACAGTTGAAATGTTCTGTGTGGATCTATTGTAACATGGGTGTTCACAGGTGGAATGAAAAACAATTCCAGCAAATGCTGTCTTAAACTGTTCCTTAAAATAGGTTGCACTGTGTAAGAGATGGGGCTCCCTGGAATTTATTTGAAGGTTTAAACTGTTGATCTGTGGGTTTAGGAAGGAGTTGGATCCTGAGAAGCACCTTGGTTGGGTACCTAAATTTCATCCCAAATTCGTCAGGGAGGACACATGTTCCATGAGGATCGTTGTTCATTGTCTCTCTCTTACTTACCCCTGATTTGATGTCCCTTGCTGACCTCAGGGTTATTCCCTTCTCTTTCATGGTGTTATTCAGGACACTGGGCTGCACTTGGCCAAGCACAAACCCTTGCAGAACTCACTGGAAGCATTCCTCATGAATAATTGACATTCTTATCAGTTAATTTGTTGTTAATCCTGTTAATAGGCTCCACTTTTTTTTTAATGGTGCTATTTTAACAAAGCATTGCACAGCACTTTTTCAGATATTTCCTGGAAGCCTAATGCAGTCTGTTTTATATACCTCTCATGATATATCTGCATAGTTACTGTTACCAGTCACGTTTATGGGCTGACATTCAGCTTCTTGAAGATACCTGTTTTCCAAAAACTAGAAAGATGGATGTAAAGTGTGTGCCATCTCCTCTCCCTCCCTTCTTCCATTATCTCACCCGTGTTAGGGCTCCAGCTGCTGCACTAGAAGTGCTCAGGGTATCTGACTGCCCTCCCAAAATATTGCTGGTTCTTCACATTCCCCCCTCTCCCACAGCTTCTCTACCTGGACAGCTCCTCAGCACCAGGCTCAGGGATTCTGAGTCCATCTGGGGTGTTCCCACCTTTCCAGGACTGCTCAAGTGGCCAGAGAGACACAAATACACTGCACATGAACTGTGTAAGATGCTGTTCCAGTCTGTCTCTGCTGCTGCAGGATTATTGGTCCCCAAACAGGGAGCCCTGGTGCTGTGTCCCCTCCATCCTGGCAGGTCCCTGTGTCCTTTCCATGTCCCATGTCCCTTCCATCACTGCAGGCTCCAGCCCCTCTCTGCATACACAGAACATTCTCCTTATTCCCCTGCCCAGGTTTAGTCACTGTTCCTGCCCATGCCTGGTTTTGCCATTTGTCTTTATTTCAGGGACCACTTCACAGGCTCTCACTTGAGGTTCAGTTTCCATTTGTTACACATCCTTTAACACATAATACTTCTTGGATGAAGGAGATTTTTAACGGAAAACATCCTTCTCCTGACTGCGAAACTGCCATACTGCCTGACTTTTTTTTTTTTTTTGTAGAACAGAATGAAAATGTGCAAAATATTCTTAATTCCTGTAACTGGAGGAATATTGTTCTTTGCACCACTGCTGAGTGTTTCCCCTACTCCAGTGTTTTTGTCATTAATTTTGCATTAATGCATTTTAATGGAGACACAGAGTGCAAGGACCACGTTTGGAAGTAACTAATTTGTTTCCTCAAAACCATTTTTGTGGTGCTTTGTTGCCACTTGTGGTGTGCAGGAGAGAACAGGAAGGAGCTAAAAGCAAGTTTTTATGGACAGGCAGGGCCTTAATACTAAATTTACTGTGCTTGGGATCCTCCACCCATTTCCAGTCTCCCTCAGCTGCTGGAATTGGGTGTTAGGAAAAGACACCTGGCTAATTCCTGTTTCAGGGTGATGAACTCTCAGTACAAGTGTGGCAAAACCATTTGCTTCAACATGTACCTGTGCCTTCTGCAAATGGGCTCTATTATAATTTTTAAAGTCAAATTAGGAGAGGCTCCTGAGCTTAATTAGGAAAATAATAACTGGGAAGCTATGAAAGAGCTGCTTTGGAGAAGTGACTCTTTCTTTGGAGAAGCAGATGCTCTGGCAAAGCCAAACTGTGTTGTAGGGACAGAAGAGGCGGGACAAAGGGGCTCGTGGGGGCTCAGGGAGGTTCTAAAGAAGGACTCAGAGATGCTGAATTGTGTCTGTGGGTGTAAAATTCCACTGTGTCCAACCTTTCCAGCCTCGGGATCTGCCGGGAAGGGGAGTCGCCCCATGGACTTGGGCCCAGACTACAAACCCCCCCTGGGAGGTGAGTGTGGGGCAAAGCTTCTCCATGGCCACACCTTGGTTCCAGTTTGGGGTTACACACAGAATACTCCACCAGCAGTTCCAGAGGTGTCCCTGCTGCTGCTGCTGAGCTTCCATGGCATTTCCATAACCAGGGCTGCTCCCAGCGTGGTGTGAGATGGCTGCCAGAGTGGGAAATCTATTCTGTAGGAACAGATGAGAAAAAAAACCCTCCTGGTCAGTGCTGTGTGTTGGGATTTCCTGTCCTCAAGGAATGCTCCCTGCTAAAGGAGGTTTCCTTAGGAGCCAAGTGAGCCCTGGAGGCTTCTGACCCAATTCCAGTGCTTGGTGGCTCCAAGGGGAGATTTAGCAGGATCCCATACTGACTCTGCTTAGTGTTGAGGTTTTTGTGATAATTGAGTAGGATGCACTTAAATTTTGATAGACTTAGTAGGAAATGGGTCTGTAAATCAGAAACCGTTGACAAATGCAAAAGAAACAAACATTTCTCATGAGGTCCATCCCCTCTTGCTGCTCGGGAGCATTCCAGGTGTCTTTGGTGGGCAGTGCTTGCTTTTCCTGTGTAATAAATGAGCCTTTTCTCCTCTCCCCAACCCTCCCAGGCAGTAACAGTCCCCATGGCAGCCCCACCTCCCCTCTGGACAGCAACATGCTGCTGGTGATCATCGTGTCCCTGGGCGTCATCACCATTGTCATCGTGGTCATCGTGGCTGTCTTCTGCACCCGGCGCACCACGTCCCACCAGAAAAAGTAATGGGGCTGGGGGGCCTGGGCCTTGCCTGGCTTAGTGAATCCTACCATTTACTTCTTCATGATGCTTTAGAGTTCATCCTGAAGCCTGTAGGTGCTGCTGCTGGTCTGGTTTTCCTGTCAGTGTCCCCGGGTTCCAAACCATCAGTTCACACACAAATCGGGGCAGTGCTTCCAGGTGTGCCTGCACTTGTCCCACCCCACCAAGGAGAATCTGTCATTTATAAGTTTCCAAACTGGAGCCAATGCATGTGTTGGGAGCTGGGAGAGCTCAAGAGCTCAGGCAGCTCCTCAATCCTGCATGGATGGACTCAGTGCATGGGCTGTGCTTGACATTGTCTAGTTTTTAGTGGGATCACTGAATGTGGTGCTGGATTCTTTAGAAAAGTTCTCCAAAATCTTGGTGTTTGTATCTGAATTCTTCCCTCAGAGCATCTGCATTAATGCTGCAGCACTGATGCTCCCACTTACGGGCTCCTGCAGGGTCTTGCTGTGTATTCTTGGAAAGACAGAGCTGTATTTGAAGTTTGAAAAGATGCTGTTATGCAAAACAGATTTTTAAGGAAGTGATGAAAAGTCAGGCTTGGATAGTGCCAGAGGCAGCAGGGAGGGAGGAGCTGGCCCTGCCACACCTGAGAGCTGGGGCTGTGCTTGGGAGAGGGCAGCGTGGCCAGTGCCAGGAGATATGTTTTATTTTCAGGGCAGAAATAACCCTGTGAAATCTCGATTTCTGAGTGCCCTCAGCCAGAGAACAACCCGATCCCAGTCACTCATCAGCTCCATTGGGAGCAAGATTTGGGAGTCATCCCTGCCAGAGGCTCTGTGGGTGACATTTGCCAATGTCTGAGCCATTCCCAGGAACTCTGCTCCCAAAGGGACCCCTCCTCCAGCTTTGCCATGGCCCAAAGTGAGGAGTCAGTGTGGAGGGAGTGCTGAAACCTACGTTTTGCTTTCCCAAAATTCTGCCATTCCCAATCCCTGCTTCACCCTGGTTTGCTGCTGCTGCTGCTCAGCACAATGGGAACCTGCTGAGTGGGACGTGTCCAGCCTGAGTGGGGCTGGAAGGAAAGTTCTGTCATGAATCCTCTGTTCCCATCCTCTTGGGATAACTGGCTGCCTGCACTTCCTTCTCCAGCTGCTGCTGGAGCTTGGTGAGCCCAGGATATGGGCACAGCATTGGAATATTCTCTCAATAACCAGAATTTCTGCCAACTTAATTCTTGTTAAGTAGGGCCGGGCTGCAGAGGCAGGGCTGCACATGGGGTACCAATGGAGACAAATTCCATGGCACTGGAGTTCAGGATGTGCTTTGAGGTGTCAGTGGGGTTTGTGTGCAAAATTCAAAGCTCCCTGCCCAGTAGGAAACTTGTGTCCAGCTGGATGGAAGACCTGAGGGAAATGCCAGGGAGAAGTTGCCTTTTCCAACAAGTGAAGAACATCTCCTTTACTTCCCTTCCCAGGAAACGAGCCGCCTGCAAATCTGTGAATGGCTCCCACAAGTACAAGGGGAACTCCAAAGATGTCAAACCCCCAGACCTTTGGATCCATCACGAGAGGCTGGAGCTCAAACCCATTGATAAATCCCCGGATCCCAATCCCATCATGACAGACACCCCGATCCCTCGCAACTCGCAGGACATCACCCCGGTGGACAATTCCATGGATAGCAATATCCATCAAAGGCGGAATTCCTACAGAGGTGAGAGGCCATGAGGAGTGAAATGCATTTTACTGTGGCTGGTGAAATCACTTTATTGAGAGATTATTAAGTTACTCTCTTCTGTTCTTATTTTCCAAGAAGTGAATTTGGTTTGTTCCTGCTTTCTAAGACTCTGAAAAGGGTGGATCATGTTTTAGGGAGGAAATGGAGCATCCAAGAGTTATATCATTACTTTCTCTTGGTAAATACTGATTAGTAATGGGAAGATCATCTCACTTCATATTAAACCACTGAAGTTGTTTCTGACCTTCCAGCCCAGAGCTGAACCACTGCCAGAAGTTTGCACTGGGGCCTGGAGAGTTTCTCACCCTCACTGTCTTCTTCCCACCTTCCAGCAAAGGGGGAAAGGGCTGTTTTTATCACTGGTGACTCCCAAGACTTGCCTGGGAACAGGAATAAAGGGAGGCGTGTTGGAATGCTGCCGTGGTTCCTGGCTGCAAGGAATAACATTGCTGTCTCCCCTCAGGACACGAGTCAGAGGACAGCATGTCCACCCTGGCGGGAAGGAGGGGCATGAGGCCCAAGATGATGATGCCTTTTGATTCTCAGCCACCTCAGCGTAAGTGAACATCCCCGCTCCCTGCTCCCAGGAAATCCCATCCTGGGCAGCAGGAGCAGCTCAGGGGAGGCTCCTGAGCCTCTCCTGGTGTGGGCAGAGTGAGGCCACGTTGGAAGGGACTGGGAGTGGCTGTGCTGGGGTGAAGCCTGGGGCATGTGCAGATCTGTCTGTCTGTCCCAGTCTGGGGCACTCCAGATCTGTGGGCCTGGCTGTTTCTTGTAGCCATTCTCTCGGAACCCTGCCAGTGTCCAGCTGTTCCATAGGAGCTGGAGAGAGCTGGAATCTCTGTCAGGTTCCCCATTGTTGATTTTCCCAGCCCATGCAGTCACCATGCCCTTTGTCCCTGCAGTTGCTGCTCTGAGTCTTCTTTGACTTTACTCTGAGCTCCTTGAGACCTTTTTGCCCTGGGATCCTTCTCTGATACCAAAATTACCATTACTATTAAATATTTTAGGAATTAAACAATATATCTAGAGTTTTCAAATGATTCCAAGATGGAAAGGGACTTGGCTAAACCTCTGAACAGCCAGACTGAAACCCAGTGAGAGGACACTAGTGAGAAACTCAGGAGTTACTGTGCAGGGGCAGAGCTGGGAGGTAAAATCACACCAACCTCACCCAGGCTGAGATGTAGACTTCCCTGAGCTCTGTGATCATGTTCCACCTGTAGCCAGCTGACTGCTGCCACAACCCCTCTGCTTTATGGAATTATTTCAGAGTAGTCCATTACATTTCCTCTTTCTTTTTGCTTTAATTAAAAACTGAACTGAGGACTTGGTATTCTTGATCTCTACCCACTTTTTCAAGTGTCCTGATGAGCTGATTGCTCAGTTTGTGAATTTTCTTGTTCTACGACCTTTTTCCAAGACTAGCATCTGGTTTCATGGTTTTACACTAAGTAGTCTGATCTCCTTGTTGTCTCCCAGCTCTCCATGTGTGAGGAGGGAGCAGAGGATGCAGTTTGACACTGAATTCAGCAGGAGCTGGTCTGTGTCAAACGTGGGTGTGTGACAAGTGCCTATCGTATGCCAGGCTCTGGACAAGCTCCTGTCTTGCTTGGGGGGCGCAGAGCCCTGCTGGTGCCTCAGGCTGGAGCTTGGCTTTGACACTTGGACTCTCCATCCTCTTTGTGAAGGCTCTGAGGGCCTGCAGCTGCAGGCTCTGCTTTGTGGGAGTGGAAACATGGATGTGGGTTCTGCAGGTGCTCTTCTGGGCAGGAGCTTCTCGGGGCCCTTTCTCAGTGAGCCCCACCAGGACCATTCCATGTGTCCCGCTCTGGGCCTGCACAACCTTCCATGGCTTTCTTCCACCCACTGGAGCATTCAGATGGTTTATTAATTACATCCTAAGTACTGAATTTTGCTAATTCACTATGCCATTTTAGTCTAATTTGCAGTAGTGGTGTGTACCTAGTGACTTCCTTTTTTGCCTTCTGGAATACAGAAATTCTGGAAGGATATTGGGAAGCAAAGAGCTGTTTATTATTTAACACCCTTCATTTCCTCTTTATCACTATACTGTATATGGATAACAGATCTGTATTCTCTTTATTCTTCTTCTGAACTTTTCCTTGGAATCAAGCAGTGCATTAAGAGCTGGTGGCACTCTTTTTGGAGCTGTAATTGGGTGATTTTTTTTGTCTTTGAGGTGTGATAACACAGGGGTTTAAGCTGGGCTGTAAATCAGCCAAGGGTCTGGCTCCCTGCTGGAGGAGGGAGCAGGGAGGAGAGTCCGCAGCCTGTCCTCTGTGTGTGTGTGTTAAGTGTTTCTCTGTCTTGTGTTCATCCACAGCTGTGATTAGTGCTCATCCCATCCATTCCCTCGACCCCCCTCACCACCATTTCCACTCCGGCAGCCTCGCCTCTCCAACCCGCAGCTTCCTGCACCACCAGCTCAGCCCGTGGCCCCTGGGCTCTGCCATGTCCCATTCGGACAGGGCCGACTCCACAGGTGAGAGAACAACCTTCAGGGAGGTGTTGCTTTGTGGAACAGAGAGGGAAACAGCTGGAAATCGGAGCCTGAAGCTGGGTCAGTCTCCTCTGTGGGGTTCCATGAGGCAGAATCCTGGATGGGCTGGCTTTTCCTGGGTAGGTCAGATATTGATCCTTGACATCCGTGGTGGTATCCTTGGAAAAGGGGGTTTTGTGTTTTATGCACAGTTCCAACTGGGATTCCTCCTGCTAAAGCCTCCAGCCCTGGAGTCTTAAACATCAGATTAACTCTGAGCTGCTTCATGGGATAACTTTTCCCCTAATTAATACAATTTGAAACCAACAGGGAAGGAAAGTCCAGGCTTGGTTGCAAAGAATGGGGGTGATTTCCATGCACCACTTGCAGGCTTGATCAGAATAATTTGCAGTGATTTAGTTCTAGAGAGCTCTAAAGTCTCCAGTGCTCTGAAAAATTCCAGAGCAATAGTATTGCTAAATGTGCACATGGGATAAAGCGAACTCTGAGCTTCTCTGCTTTAAGGTCAACATTTGAAGGTGTCACAGACAAAAGTGTTGTTTCCTTTTGAAAACAGTTCCGGGGCTGCAACATCCATTCCAGCTGAAACCATTCCATGAGTCTCAGTAAATGGATCTCAGTAAATGGATTTCGAGCGTGGCTCCTCTGTGACCACCCCAGTGCTGTGTGCTTGAAGAGTTCCTAGTTCAAAATGCCAATACTTTGGGGTAAAAGGAGGCTGCAGATTTGTGTCCTGTGCTGTTTGTCTGAGGGTTGGAACGTGGAGCTGTTCCAGTGCCGCGGTGTTGATGTGCTGTTGCTGGAGAGGTGGAATCACTTAACTCTCAGCTCACTTAGTTCCCATTCAAGGCCACGGGGTCACTCCCTGCACAGACAGTGTCCTGGGAGGAGGTTCTGTGGCCCGTTCCAGGTGGGAATAACCCCGTTGGTGTGTGTGTGTGTGTGTGTGTGTGTGTGTGTTGCAGAGTCCGTCCGGAACACACCCAGCACGGACACGATGCCGGCGGCCTCGGCCGTGCCCAGCGCGGAGCTGCCCGAGCCCGAGGGGCCGTTCCTGCCCGGCGAGGAGGAGCCCCAGGGCCCCCCCACAGCCCATGTGCGCCCCTCGCACCCCCTCAAGAGCTTCGCCGTGCCCGCCGTGCCCTCTGCCGGGGGCCCCTTCGACCCTGCCCTGCCCAGCACCCCCCTGCTGACACAGCAAGGTGAGCCAGAACCGGCCACAAAACGGGGATTTCGGGAACAAAGGGAGGGCAGAGTTGGGCATCACATGAACTGTGGCAGAGGCTGGGGTGAGTTTTGTTGGTGTCATTTTCTGTGCATAGATCAGACAGTTTAAATCCAACATTCTGCAATTGAAGTGTTGCTTTTCTGCTGATAGAATCCTTTTCCTTCATGGAATCCTCACACACTGGTTTGGGTTGAAGGAAGCTTTAAAGCCCATCCAGTCCCACCCCCTGCCATGGGCACCTTCCACCTATCCCAGGCTGCTCCAAGCTCTGTCAAGCCTGGCCTTGGACACTGCCAGGGATCCAGAGTCAGCCACAGCTTCTCTGGGCACCTGTGCCAGCGCCTCACTCTCACAGACGGGAATTCCTTCCCGATATCCCCTCCATCCCTGGCAGTGGAAGCCATTCCCCGCTGCCCTTACTCTGCTGCTTCCAGGAGCTTCCAGAGCAGGCAGCAGACACAGTGACCCCAGCCTGAGCGTGTCCCAAACTCTTTGCAGCTCCCAGCCACCCCCTCCACGCGGTGAAGACGGCGTCCATCGGCACCTTGGGCAGGACTCGGCCGCCCATGCCCGTGGTGGTGCCCAGCGCCCCCGAGGTGCAGGAGACCACGCGGATGCTGGAGGACTCGGAGAGCGTAGGTACCCCCTGCCCAGGGCTGGCAGGGCTCACAGGCAGGGATCCTGCACCAGCACCTGCACAGGCTCTGTGCTCCCACAGCTCCACTGCCCTGCACAGAAAATGGGG